>WAAE01020031.1:0-31151 GCA_013400495.1 Nicator chloris
TCATTTTCATTGAACAGCAACCCTTTCCTCAGGAATACACCTCTTCTTGAGGATTTCTAGTTAGATGGCTAAATCAGAATAAAAGTCTCTGAAAGGAAGACAATCTACTTCCACCCCACCAAAAAAGAAGAAAAAGAGAAGTATCAGCAAGAACAGTGAAAGCATTTCTGATCTTTTTAGTTATTTTTTTCATTGAGCTCTCACTATATTCAGCCCTGTTTCCTATTAGGTCTTAGCCACAGCATTCTGTGTCCTCAACAACAGATTATTCAAGTTTATTCTTCCATATAAATCTAAATTAGACTAATCTCTACAATCTTCTGCAGTGCCCAGTACTACAGAAGTTGGATCCAGGACTGTGGCTTTCCCCTCCTGAGTGCTGCCATAATACAAAACAGAATTTACCCTATCTCTCCTTCCCATGTGCTCTACCTTTACACACAAGTTGGTTTTAGAGGTACAACTGTCAGTGATCAATCCTCAAGTAATGAATGTCTCTCTCACTACTTCATGTTATAAGATGCCTGACACTGTCTTGTAGGCCACCACAAAAGAAAAAAACCAAAAAAGACTTGCAGCAGTAAGTAGAAAGTAGTAATTTGACCTTGCATGACACTTCACAGCTTTCTCTGCACTATGATCTGGAAAATATTTTGATCTGTCAGGCAATATGCAACCCTCTGTCATCACATATGGGGAAACATAGCTGGAGCTAATTTAAAGAGCATCAGGTGTGGCAATCAGCAGCTAGCAAAAATAACTTGACAGCCTCTGTGGTAATCGCCTGTGGTGCACTTCAGGGTTCATTTCTGTGCGACATGGTAGGAAAGCAGGTCAGACAGGAGAAAGATTGTGATACTGCTTCAGAACTCAAGGTTTTCAATAGGATGGTGCTTGGAAAAGGACATATCCTTTAAAAAGCAACAGAGCTGTTTCCTCTCAACCAACAGATTTGCTCCTTGCACACACTGAGAAACTAGTTAAATTAGTAACAGAGAAAACTTTTAACTGCTTTAAAAGAGAACTGCTGTTAATGGTCCCAAGCAGCACAGTAAAGTACATCAGACAGAGCTTAGACTTCTGCATTTGTTGATTCAAATGAGCCAATCTATTTGCACCAGCTATGCTTGTACAAACCTACTCAGGGTAGTGAGAGCTGCAGAGCAGTATCTGAGACTGCTCTCATCTGCAGAAATATGGCTAATGGTTACAAAGATACTGCAGGAGTATAGAAAACCAGCGTGACTCGCAAGACAGCTAGAACTGGTGGAGTCAGAATATTACATATTCCTAAGTGAATTTATTTGGGCTTCTAAATACATAATAAATATAGATGACCACCAGAGGCTGCAGGGATCAAATTTTAGAGGATCCAAGAGGAAACCATGAGTTACTGCAAAGGGAAGGAAGGAAGGAAGGAAGGAAGGAAGGAAGGAAGGAAGGAAGGAAGGAAGGAAGGAAGGAAGGGAGGAAGGAAGGAAGGAAGGAAGGAAGGAAGGAAGGAAGGAAGGAAGGAAGGAAGGAAGGAAGGAAGGAAGGAAGGAAGGAAGGAAGGAAGGAAGGAAGGAAGGACGGACATGACATTAGGGTTTGTTGAAAACACCTCAGAATACAGACTGGTGAAGCTTTCTTCAATATATGGAATTCAGAGGCTTCCTTAATGTAATGATACATCTGAGAAACAGAGGATGCAAACATGCAATACAAATTGCCTTGCTACTCTGCCATTCTAAGCCTAATCTAGCGTGAGACTTTTTCCGTCCCACCACTAACGGCGCATTTCAGAAACCTCTCACATACTAACTTTTTTGATGGGTAAGGTAACCTTCACAATGAAAAAAAAGACAGCGTAAAAGTTTCCACACATAAGCACATCAGATAATGTGACTGGCAAAGCTTCTACTTTATTTCACTGTTACAAATTTTCTAAGACAACTTATATTCCACATAGTTAAGCTTGAAACAATGTAGGGTTCTGAAGGTAGCTTTTGTTTTCCAGATCTTTGTTGCAGTCTAAAGTGTCCATTAAGGAAGGGGAGAAGGAAGATTTCATTGAAGTGAACTGACTTTGAAAGAAATATGTTTTGCCATCTAGCATGTAATTCACCTGTGCTTTGCTTCATTGCTGGGTTTTCTTTTGTTTGTTTTTGGGTTTTTTGTGGTTTTATTTTTAAATAGTAACTTAAATTTTAAATCTGTCAATCAAAGAAAAAAGTGCAGTTACAAAAATCTGGTTTATCACTCAAACTTAAATGAAACTGAGATTTTTTTTTAGCTATAATTATCCTAATTCTGTTCTGTGTCCTGTTGGTTTGTCTAATATTTCTGTTTTCACTTTATTAATAAAGAGGAAGTAAAATTTCAAGAGCCAGAACCTGGTCCTACTAAATTTCAGGATTTAAATCAATGTGACATGGGAGGAAAAAAGCACACTTGCAGGGCAGCAAGTCTTACTGCACGTAGAAAATTATGCATGTATATTGAACAGGTCTTCACTTCAAAGCACTTTGAAACAAAACACAAAATACCTGCCTATGGAAGAGATGTTGAGACCTTCATAGTTCTGAATTGGCTTTGGTTTTTCCTAGGATTGGTGCCTTTCATACCACACAAGAGACCTGAATATCTCAGATCTGTAATTTTAGCTGGTAAAAAAATAGGTGAAAAGATGCTTTACATCATAAAACACTTTTAATTTTGATCTAATCAGTACACTGTTATTAGCTGTTCAGCATGCTCTTTTTTTTTTTTTTTTTCAATTCAAAAAGGCATGTATTTTTTGTGGTATAATGGAAACTTTCCAGATGCCACCAATAAAATAAAAACCCTCAAAAGCCATGATATTCATGGAGACAAGAACTCTGCCAAGAGTGTGGCCACAGGGGATGCAATCAGGCATTCCCCTGCTGGTAGAACACTGCTTTGTTTCTGAAGATCAAAGGCCTCTTTTAGTGAGACAGGTACTGTTAAGGTAACACTTTGCTAATAGACTTCACAGGTTAACTGTTTTGCCTAATATTTAGGTTGTTCAATCCACATTTTAAAAATCTTGGCTTGGAACCTTGCAGGTGATGCCTGAAGTGCTGACTGTAGAATGTGCCTATGATCTGAGCAGCAGTCATTTAAGTGGAAGCTGACACCAAGTACAGGCCAAGATGAGGTGGGGGGGAAAAAAAAGTCCTACCTTGAATCCAAGCAGTGACCTACACATTCTTTACAGTGGGTTAGATGTGCTTGGGTGACAGAGGAGGAGAGAGGGTTGCTAAGTGTTCACAGTTCACTCACTTATGGCTGTACTGCTGGCCTGGAGGAGATGTGATTGCTGACAACGTCAGTGTCCATAGTACGGCAAAAGGGCATTCAGAATATGCCTGTACCAGGTAGGACTCACATATACCTGAGCTAGCCAAACTATCAGTTGCCCTGAGAAGGATGAAAAACCACTGAGAAGTCACTGCCTGTGCCAGCATGCACTTTGATGCATTTTATTCATCACAGTCTTCTCCATGGTTTTTGGTTGCAGAAGTATCTTCCCAAGTGATCTTAAACCAGCAATCCTAACCTTAGAAAGCACAAAGTATTTCCTAGGCCTTTTTGACTGCATTCAGAATAAAGATCATTTCCACAGGACCATAGCTAAAGCTATACACATTATTAGAGATAGTGGATTTGCAATAAAGGATTGAAAAAACTGACTGAAGAGCAGTGTGACACGAAATGGTGAGTGTCCCTGTCCTGTGGGTCAGACAATTTACTTCCCAACAGTACCATGCTAATGTAAAGGCCCTAGAGAGTAGATGACTCTATGTTAGTCCTGGATTTAACCCTCAGTATTGGCTAAACTTCTGCTTGATTCTGACAATTACTTCTCGCTTCTTCTACTGGTTCACTTCATGCTTCCTCTAATTTCCAAAACATGCATTTTCTTATTGTATGCTCTATGTTACCTGGTACACTACCTTTTCCTCCCTGTGCTCTAGCTGGTATGTGCCATGCTTTAAAGTATTTGTATTATTACTGAGACCTTCAGAGCAATAAGACAATTCTGTTGCCAGGACATGTCAACAACCCTGTCTGGAGGATAACCAGCTCCCAGGTGGAAAGGAAGATGTGCTTGTGTGAGGCACTGGCCAGCAATTCAGGGAAGTTATCTGTAATGCCTGATTCTCTAGCATTCCCCTTGTGTTCTCCTTGCCAAATGCGACAGCTCTGCAACTTCAAAAGGGCAATGTTATTTATCTGCATCAAAGGTAGAAGAGGTGCAAAGAGGCACCAGGGGAGGAAGCAGCAATGAACTAACTTCTGTAGCATTTGAACAACACTCAGCTCAGGTTCTGAAATAGCCAGATTGCTATCAAAGACAAAAAATGGCCTAGGACCAAGATGCTTGATAGAAATAGATGTAGTAGGGAACTGTAAAATCTGTTTGATATACGAGGAGCTGTGTAATTTGACTCCTTTCTCTAAAACAGGATTCACGATATGTGGAGAGACAAAAGGAATTATTTTGGTAACAATGACTTCCCAGTGCTGTAAGATATGTCTGACCTCTACTGATTTTATGGCAACTGACATGGGGACTTTGAGGGATTACTTTGCCCCACATAAGCATAATGGAAGCATAATTCACTCTGCTTTAGGTCAGTGATCTGAGGACACAGTGTACAAAATAAATCAAAAAATTTGTCTGAGACTGTCTTCCAGATGTTGATATGGGTGGGAAAGTGTATTAAAGAACCTTTCCATCAGATATTAACAATAGCTAAATCCAGTCTGACAAACTAAGTAGAGAGAGATAAATGTCACTTTGTGATAAAAACAGACACACCTATCAAATATGATCTTTGTAAATACTATGGGAAATCAAAGTAATAGCTATGAAAAAGAACCAAAAAGACCCTTTCTTTCATACCACAGGATACTCTTTTTTTTCTGCAGCTGTTGCATTACTACATAGCTGTAGCTATGAGACACTAATAATCGTAATGATGAATATATACAGACAGCTCTTACTTCCTGCTAAACTGAGCCAAAGTGATCACCCAGAAAGTGTATCAATACATGTGCCATTAGCAAACAATAATTTCACTTATAATCAGTGGTAGGAATTCTCCCTCTAATCCCTGCAAATATTTAGGAAAAGCGAAGTATATTAGGTAACTGTTTTGAGTATTCCCCATTCTCAGTTCATTCTGAAGCACATGCAAGGTACATTAAATATGAAAAATCTCTCTGATTTGTCTTACAAACTTGCTGTGAACAAACTGAGCAGCACTTGTGCTACAGCCATTATGCCTTAGGGATTCAAACCAGGAAAAAAAAGGCATAACTACAATAGGTGAAGCACTAAAAAAAAAAACAAAACAAATCCATACCAAAACCAAACAAAAAACCCCACCCACAACTAGTTTGAAATCTCACTATACAATTTAAAACAATAAAATAGCCCAAGATGGTTATATGCAGGTATCCAGTGGCTCTTATCTAAATTTTATACTTCTATGTAGTAGTGCTGACCACAAGACACACTTATTCTGTAAGATTTCTTTTGGAGATGTCTGCTGGTTTGTGGAAGATCATCTCTGGAGTTGACCTATACACAGGTAAATCCCAGTGCCTTCTTCTCAGCATTAAGGAACATAACTTTCAGCATCATATTTTGAAGAGAATAGGTGCACATTCTTCTCTTGCTGTGTCCTACTTTTTGTTTTTAATATGCTGAGGTTTTGTTTGCTTCTCAGAGTGTGAGATTTTCAGCATGGACTGGATGACAAAAGAGGCAACTGTGTTCCTTCCTCTGCCAAAGACCTGCTGAAGAACTTAAGAACTAGCCCTTCCATATTCTTACACGAAGTCTGTACAAACCAACCAGATTTTAGGACCCTAAGCAACCACCAGATTTCCTTGTGAGAACTAGCATTTTTAAAATACTGACTTGGAAATTAACTTCAGCCAAAAAAAAAGCAACTTAATCTGCACTTCCCCAGATATTTATGCACACTTCCAGCATATAGTAATGTCTCCTCTGCACCCAGACAAGCTTATCCTCACTTGTGCAAAAAGACGTACTTACTTCCAATATCTGGCCGCAGCTTTTTGTCATACTCTCTCAACAGTTTGTTTAGTATGAGAGTCACATCTGTGTCTTGTGTTTTTGGAGCTAAAACCCATTTTTGGTTAGTTGTTCCATCTTCATATTCATCATCTTCAACCTTTTCAGAACTGCAAAACAAATGAAACAAAAGATATTATTTTACGTAACTAAAATTGGATGCAATAGGATGCAGCAGGATGCAACAGGTGCAACAGGATTTTCCCATTAACAATTGTTGAGTATCTGTGGATAGGTCATGACTGACAATTGTTTAAAAGTTGTCTTCTGGAAGTGTCTTCAAAAAGTTATACTCCATGAGATAATACAGCTATCAGAGTAGTATTTTATATCCTGTATTTTAATGAACATATTCTGACTAATTTACAATATATATACTTTTACAAAGAGCAAACATCTGCAGTATTACTTTATTAATACATCAAGACAACTGATTTATTTCTTGCACAAAGGCTAATAAGAGTATTAAAATTTCAGATCTGTTAATGCTTCCTGATCATTTTATCCTATTAATAAATTATTACATTCTCAGTGCCTGAATTTCAGAGTTTAATGTATTACGAGGCTTAGAATTAAGAGCTCACTCCTTGAATTTGAGATAGATTATCACAAGCACACAAATGCACTGCATAAATTAATCCGAATTTCCCTGAAGCTTTAATAAGTTTTTTTAAAAACAGTACTACACCAAGAGTTGCAACTTTATTCCTTTATAGGAGAATTATGTTTATTTTAAGGGTATATTAATGGAAGTGTGGTGAAACCACGGTTTGGCCAGAAATCACAGCTAGCACTATTTTCACACAAGACTAATTTCATTTGTGCAGCTTTTTGTGCACGGACTTTAAAATGTTGATTTGAAGGTGTATCTTTTGGTATCTTAGAAACCAAATCTGTTTGCTGCCTCTCACTGGAGAAAATCTATGACAGACTGAGATGAAGTTATTAGAAGAAAAGATAACCTCAGCGGTAGAACCTATGAAAGAAATTATGTCTTGTTTCAACCTGCAATTGCTCAGTGGTTATGATATCATTTTGCAACATTTTTACATAAATGTCAATAATTATGTGAGGTGCAAAGCAGTGGAGAATGACAGGCACCAGCCTTGTTTGTCTATGGGATGTGCTATACACATCAGTGAAACTTTCTTTCTCTCCCTCTCTTTTCTCCATAATGACACTAGTGTCTTTTAAAATACCTCAGTTGTCCAGAAGACTTGATAAACACTCTATGTAAACATAAAAAACACCTCATACAAATATAAAAATTTAATCACAAAGCATCATCAACCCTCACAATGCTCAAAGACCAGTATTTGAGAATTTAATAAAACTTTAAACTGAAACTGCTCTACAGCCAATACACCCCTAAGGATTAACCAGGAATCACTTAACACGACCTCACAATTTGCAATTGCTCTAGGCACAATTTCTATATAAAAACAGTTTTTAAACCTAAACCCTGAGGATTTTCTGCAGAGAGCTCATATGACTGAGTTGTTAAAGTAGAGAAAACTTAAGATGAAATTTTGAATAGACAACCACTACTTCTCTGTTATTGGGCTGTATTTTCTAAAAAACTGACTTTTTTTTTTATAATTCACCCAGTGAACATTAAAAAAACTCACTCAAAAGGATTTGGGGAGAATTTTTTTTTTCCCATCAGATTCATGGCAAGCCCTGTGTTTTAATACTGCTGTCACAGAACCATTCTGCAAGGAGGCATCATCTCTGAACATACATGGTTGATATTTCCAAGCTGAAACTCTGCAGTGGTGCTGAACTACAGATAGCAAAGAAAGACAAATCATACATCTTTTTCTGCTGCAGCCACCACAACTTTACCAGAGGCATCCAGACTGCATCTGGAAATGAGAACTGAGTTCTGGTAGTATTATGATTGCCATTTCAGGGAGATGCTGCTTTAAAACAAGTCAGTAACAAGAGTCTAACTAAGCACTGGCAGACCTTTTAGATCCCCTCACCCTAGCAGCTTCTTTCCTAGAAAGTACTGCCAAACTGTTTAAATCCCTACCTATCTTCTAGATTAAGACTGGAGGTGGGAGATGTCTCACAGTGGATCAGACTAATACACTAGACACATATTTTTCAAGCTTTTTTGCTTTCTTTCTTAAGAAGTCAATATTTCCCTTCCATTGCTTGTCTCTACATATTTAAGCTCCATCAAGGCACATGAGGTTGCATTTTTCTTTTGTAACCCTACTGATGACTGTTAAATCCTATCATATTCCTGTGACACGGAGAAAAAACTATAGGGTGATGGCAAGCCAATCTCAAACTGGGAAGGAATGCCTTCCCCCAACTCTTTTTCAGTTTTGATTCTGTAAGGAGACAAACAAGAGACTGCCCAT
Source organism: Nicator chloris (assembly GCA_013400495.1). Classification (NCBI taxonomy): domain Eukaryota; kingdom Metazoa; phylum Chordata; class Aves; order Passeriformes; family Pycnonotidae; genus Nicator; species Nicator chloris. The sequence continues at coordinate 8,485 of WAAE01020031.1, forward strand.
AGACTGCAAGTGAGGAAGTCTAGAAAACTCTGAGACGTTGTCAAGAAACGGTTTATTTCCTGAATAAGTGCGTCCCACACTTGCTGTGGAGACTGCCATGCAGCATCCTCTAGTTCCTGTGGGGATTTAGGAGACAGAAACTACTCAGGTGTGGGGCAGGCTGCCAGGGAGGAGAGGGGAAGGCCTCTGAGCATGCCCGTAGCCTGCTTTGTGGTGGTTCCTACAGGCGAGAGCTTGACCCCTTTGCCTGGATTGTTAGGTGAGGTATACAACAGCCCCGGACAATCAAAAGGACCGAAGTCCAAAAGGTCAGGGCTGACGCTGCCGGCTGTGCCCCTCTGGCCTGTAACAGTGGATACTGGGCCCCCGCCGGGGAGACCCTTCCCGGCCCTGAGGGGGGGACCAGGGGATCACGCATCCCGCGACTCACCTTCTCCCTCCTCACGCCGGCCCCGCCCGCGGATCCCCCGGGGGTGGCTTGGAGGGAAGCCGGGGCCGCGAGGAGAGCCCGGGCAGCTCCAGCCGCCGTCCCACCGAGTGCCGGCAGCCACCCGAGGGGGAAACTTTCTGCCGGGCCGGCTCAGGACAGGGCCCTCGCGGGCGACCTCCGGCTTCACGCGGGGCCGGGAAGGGACGGCGGCGGTGCCACCGTACCGGGAGCACCGCGGAGCCAGACGGGTCCCGGGATGGGAGTGGGGTAAGCCGTCCTTGGGAACAGAGCCCCGGCACGGCGCGGAAGAAGGTGGGGAGAGCCCGCTGTTGTTCCCGGGTGCCGAATATTGTGCAAACTCCGGCAAATGGGACTTCAGCTCTCCAGCGCCAGTGCAGAGAGGAGAGGGGCTGGAGGGAGGCGAGGGGAGCGCAGACTTACCAAGCGTGGAACACTGAGAGGAGGAAGAAAACCGGCAGGAGCTTAGCGGACATGGTCCGGACAGCGCTGGCCAGGTGAGAGGTGCGGCAGGATGAAGGAAACGTTGCAGAATGTTCACATGAAAGGGAGAATGAGGCAGTGAGGTAAAGGTCTGAGCCTCTCCTCCTTTGTATTCTCAGCTTAATACCCTGAAGAAAACACTCTCTTCCACAACGCTCCGAGAAAGGAGGGGGGAGGCGAGAGGGAAAAGGAAAAAAAAAAGCAGAAGTGGAACGAGGGGGAAATCCCCAGCGGAGAGGCTGCCAAGGCCAGGTATAAATCAGGCTCCGCGGGCTGACAGGTGTTCAGCGGGCACGGAGCTGCGGCGCGTCCCCTTTGCCGGCAGGCAGTTGCCGGGTGCAGCGGCGCGGCCTCTCCCGCTGCCCGGGCTGGCGCTGGCCGTGTCCCCCGGGCGGTGCACAGCGCGGAGCAGCCCGGGCCGGGCCGGGCCGCGGCTGCCGCGGGGCGGGCCGNCCCCCCCCCGCGGAGCTCCTGCCCGCAGCCAGCCCCGCAGCGCGGCACCGGAGCGCTGCCGGGGACCGCCCCGCATCGGAGAGCACCTCGTCCCCGCTCCCTGCCCAACAGGTTCCCGCCTCGCCGGCAACTGGAGGAGCCGGGAAGTGAACCCTGCCCCCGCCCCAGCGGGCGCACACACACGCACACAGGAGAGGGGGAGCAGCAAACCCGGCAGCCGCAGTCAGCCGGCAGCCGGGACTTGTCCCCGACATCACCAGCCCCATGCCTCAGACAGGGCGGCCGGTGAAAGGATCCCCCTGCTGTTTTCCGGGATGCCCTCACGCCCAAACCCCACAATCACTTGCCGAAAGCCCTCCCAGCGCCCGGGGGTGGAGGTGCTCTCTTCAGATGGAGGGAGAGGGGTCGAGTGCTGGTCTCGGGGTGATCGGAGCGACATCGGGCATCCCGATGTACACACAGGTGCAGATCCATGTAATCGGTGCGGCTGCTTACACGGACAGATAGATAAACGCAAGGCAGTGTGTTTCTGTATGCCTCTGTATCTAGGTGGATGTATGCAGAAGTTTGCATGCACTGTACGAATGTACGGATACACATTTATATGCACAAGGTATGCTAGAAAAATGTATATACGGGGAAAAGAAGATCGTGTATATACGATCCTGTAGACCAGGTTACATGGATTTATGTGTATATTATAAACTTTGGAGTAAATTAGGTTTTTCTGTTGTGAAACTCGGAAATGAGTCAAGTGTATTCAGGGCAAAAATAGTTTGGGTTTGGACAACTTTTGTCTTTCTACTCCACTAGGAACAGCACAGATGTGGTTTTTCGCGACCTCAATTCTCTGCAGGTGTGTGGAGCTTTGTACTGGGCATCAGGGTAATTGGAATATTCCCCCTTGTTTTCAGAATGGGAAGTGACAAAATTTCACTTACGTAATGGTGATTTGAAAACAAAAAACTGCGTGAGGTACAGCGAGTCACCGCTTTCCTGTGATCAGAAATCTCGGGAGTGTAAATGTTTCCTTCTCCCTTAGATATAACTTCCATGTTCTGGGGGAGTCGTTTTTAATTGTTTTATTAAAAAAAAAATCTGCTGGAAAATGCAATCTTGTTTTTAGAATAACTCCTACATGATGCCTAGAAGAGCTGGCTGTAGGGATTTCTGTTTCCGAAGTTACTTTTTGAAGAAACGACCCAGCTTAAGGAAAACCTGTCAGGCAATTAACTCTCAGTTCACTTCAGGTTTTCTTTCAACCTTTCGGGGTTTTTTGGGTCTTTTATTTCTAACCTAAACGCCCCTTTACTAGATTATTCAGCAGTTCTTTCGTGTTTACTCTGGCTAATTGCAGTTACTGTGAATTGCTAATAATCATGTTACAAGGCTTGTGCTCTTTTCCGCCACCAGCAGAGAAAAGCGGGTAGAAGCCAGGCCGCCTGCTGCCCTGAGAACATGAGGAAGGGAACGGACGGCGAATGCTCGGGGCTTGCGCTGATTTCACCAGGAATAGCTATGCTGACGGTCAAGCAGCACGCCGATCCGCTGGTGTGAAGTTTGCGGGAAGACCGGCGCTGTGAGGCGGGACGGGGCGAACAGAGGAGCCGCCGCCTCTCAGCGACCCGAGAAAGTCCCGCCAGCGCCGGTGGGTCCCGGCGGCACGGGGCTCCGGCACCGCCGCACAGCGCCGCTCCGCAGGCACTTGGAGGAAGGCTGCTGCTTATGCAAATCTCATGTAGGGCTCCCTGGTCGCGGTTCCCACGTCCCGACTCGCAGCGCCCGCGCGTTTGGAAAGCAAGGACGGGAAGCGCCCGTCATGCAAGAAGGGGTTTACCCTGCGCTGGCCATATAGAAAAAAAGAGCGTATTCACATATTCAATTTTAATAACTAAAAGCTTAGCCCGGTCCCGGCACCCCTGCCGGGGAGCCCAGCAGCGCGAACAGCTGAGGCGGAGCTGCAGCATCGGAGAAGGCTGCGGCGGCCCGGGCCGGGGGAACTCGCTTTGCCGCCAGCAGGAGGGGGCGGCTGGGGGCCGCCCTGCCTCTGCCACCTCCCGGGTGGCTGGCACGAGTGAGCCAGACAGTAGATGGCAGGAAGACCCGGACGAGAGGACCCCGGCGGCGATTTACGAAGAGAAATGGCGAGGGCAGGTCCAGCATCCTCGCTGTCGGCGGCCCTGCTCCGCGGGGACCCCCGGGCGGGAGTGGAGGGAGCCGGGGTGGCTTCCCCGCCGCGGCAGCTCCGTCAGGTGCCGCTCCGCCTCTTCCCCGCCCGCCAGCCCCATCCCGCCCTCACCGCAGCCTGGCGCGGTGACGGGATCCTCTGGCGGCGGCGGCGGGAAGCGCCAGGGAATGGGCCGGGTCCCCCGCCCCGCGCTGCCTGCAGCCGGCGGCAGAGCGCTCCGTTACCCCTGCGCCGTGACCGTGCGCCGTGACCCCAGCTTTATGTGGCCATCGACTCACTCAGACCTCGAGAAAGACCCTCACAGTGTCCCCTCTTTCCTTGCACAATGTCAGAAATCCCCAAGGCTCGATCGGAGCAATATGGTTCATTGATTTTTGATTCCTTCTCCTCAGGCTGTAAGAAAGAAAAGGTGATGTTTAAGGTTTTCTTTCCCTTGTCCTCGGTGAGCTACATGTTAATGCCAAAGGGATACTTTAGCACTGCTCTTTATTACACCTCATGCCTTGGTCATTTCTGCTCCCCCTCTTCATACTCACATGCTTTCATTTAACTTTTAAGCACACTCTCTGACTTTGCTGAGCCTTTGAATAATCAGGTACGGGTCATGATTATCTAGCACAGGTTTTAACAAAAGAACATTTTATCATGCCACGTAATGATATTAAAATGTTTATATTCTCAGTAATATCCTCCAGCACAACAAAATGCACCCACATTTTAACTGACCTGTCATTGCATTTTCACAGAAGGCAACTATCTTTTCAACCTGAGGGATACCTCTGTGGTATGTCTTGTGCAGTGGGGACGTATGAGTCTCTGAAAATACCTGTGCAGGGAGCTAGTTAGCATAAATAAGGGCGGAAATGCTGAGGAAGGAATGGGACTCATGGATCAAATTCCTCACTTGCTAGAACTGGGAGCCCCATCTCAAGCACTGAACGGTTTGGGCACCTGAATTTTTCTTAGATTCAGTGTTAAAGAAGAGCCTTACTGGTGGTTTTCCTGGCACCCCAGTGAAATATACCATGAGAAACACAGAAGGGAACTGGGGCTGCTCTGAGACAAAGAAGCAAGGACCTGAAACCTGTCTCCCACAGCTCCTGGAGTGCAGATGAGGGCTTATTAGAGATTTCTAAGAGGCTTGAGCCAGTTTATTCTGACTGAATAAGTAATAATAAACTGTCATAATAATTATTGTTATTATTAATAATAATAAGTCATAATTATTATTATTATTAATAATAATAATAATCTCCCTTCTGGAGCCTTTAGGTAGGAAGTTGAACCTCAGAGGTCCCAACAATTTCTGTGTGCTCTCGGTTCTGTCTTTCAGCACAGGGCTCTGCTCTCTGGCTCATGGGCAGGATAGGGAGAATCTCTCCTGATGATCAGCTCCATGCTGCAGGTTTTCAGCAGCTTTGCATAGACTCCTGGCAGAAGCATGGGCATCCAAGGCAGGCAGGGCTGCTCCTCTGGGGCCAGATCACCCCTGAGCAGTTGTCCTGAGAACATCAAAAACACCAGCTCCCTGTGAATGAAGAACTTGGCCCAGATCCACTGAGGCCAAAACTGCCTTGGGTGTCTAGTTCCAACATTTATTATCATATATGTGTTAAGTTAGAGCAGGGAGTTGCCCTCTGTGTAGTAATTTTCCTACCTACAAATCCAGCCTATCATTGTTGGTCCAGTCCATTGCAATCTATCAGGATTTCTCAAAGACTCTCCAAATTCATCTAATTGCAATTAGTTGGTATCTTCAATCAATATTCTTCCTTTTTACTTTGCTTTTAGTGAGGGACTAATTTAAGCAGCAACTTTTAAGACATTATGACTGTGAGAAGTGATAATTGCTTTTGAGAATGGCACTGAAAATGAAATAATGCATTACAGAATGGGACACTTACACTTGAGTCTAAATTAGGAGTAATCCTTGGAAGATCCTTCAGAAGCCCTTTGGGCTTTATAAAATCTAACTTCCAATCTTTCTGTCTTCTCAAAATTGAACAAAGGTCTATAAAAACATAGTAGAAGATGCAAAATTGATAAAGTGAGGATGTCATCTGAGAGTCACCATGCAATGACCATACTTAAGTATTTGTAGTGACATAAAAACATAGAAAAGGTCAGAAAGGATTCAAGCAATTTTATCATTTCAGTGTCAATTCCAGTCTGAGAAGCAAGGGTATTAGGGGAAATACATTCTTATTACAAAGAACTTTAGATTTTAGAAATCTGCAAATGCTAAATTCATCTCTGGATAAAATGAAAAACAAAGCAGTTTCATTCATTTTTCTTCAAAGTTTAATTTAAATGTTGAGCAAGAATTTTTGAAAGATGAGATTATTTCAGAAAATCATTACTTTCTCAGTTTTGTATAAGTATATTCAGTTATTCCACAGAAGGCACATTCCATTTAGAGAAAAAGCAGAACACAACTCAAGATAGCAGAAGATGGTTCAGCTTTAGAAAACACATTGTTGCTTAAATTCATCCTTGAAGTAAGATGGCACAGCTCAAATATCAGAAATTTAAAAATCTCTTGCATTGTATTTGACTTGTTCTTTCATTCTTAATTGGTGCAAGGAGAGAAATTTGGCAGCAGCCTGCACGCACTTCCCCTACAGTGCTGAATTGTTGTAATCCACTTCTCAACTATTTTTTTTCATGAAAGCATACATGAAACAATCAATGAGAAGCAACTCCTATTTATTACTCCCTTCGGCCATGACTAAGCTATGAAGTAGCTGTGTCTTGCGGGGTCCTAGTTCACCTGTGCTGGGGACAGTGACACAGCTCACTCCATTCCTGGAAGCCCAAGCTGCTTCCAGGGGATACCGGAGGAGGTTGACACACGTCCAGATACCACCCCAGCCTGGGGCAGGACAAGGCCAAGGTGTTTTGGTTGAACCAGGACCTGGGAAATGCTCCTGTCTCCCGCAGTTCAGATACCACCTCAGTGAGTAGTGATCTCCCACACAAACAGTTCCACTGACTGTGGAGAGATTTAAATTGTGAGGTAGCATACAATGCAAGGCAATAGCACTTAAGTATTCCAGCCTGGAGTGTATCTGCTTATTGAAGCCTCTTTCAAACTATGGAACACTAGTGTTCATGCACAAGCACATGCTGCAGGTAGACCCATATTTGTTGAAGGTGACTTTCCACATAAGTAAAATAGATCAGATTTAGAGATCCTTTCACTGAGTCCTGCAACTGAGACCAGGAAATAATGCTGTAATACAGAGTAAGAGTCAGACTTGGTGTAAGCAAATCAAGTACAGAAACTCTCAGGGACAGACTCCAGAACTGGCCTGGAGAAGATGCTAGTCAAAGATGGCTCTGAGTTTCCCATTCACAAAACTCAGTCATGTAATTCTTCGAGTTTCTCACCTGAACAAATAGCCAAGGGGCTTTTATGAAGTTTTTCCTCTCAGTAAGCACTGCAATTTTTCATGGTTTTTGATCCCTGAAGGGCCAAAGGGATCCCCCAAGGGGATGATGAACAGGGAGGTGTGTGGCTGCTCAAAGACACACAGGCAGGCTACATGAAAACAGAGATCCACATCCTCACCTCAGCTCAGGCTAGCACTGAATAGATGCGTGTGCCCCCTCCCTTGCTCCTATTTATCAGCATCCAGTCACTTGCTCAGTCCCATGGCTTCTCTATTGCCCTGAAGAATTTGTGTATTTATCATTCCACAGCATCAAACAAAAAGCTTCAAAAAACAATACACGTATGAGATTTTTTTCTTGGCAAGTTTTAGGAATGAAAGGGTTGAAGAGAAGACACAAAAGAAGCCATACAACTCCTCAGTCCCAGACCACACCCTCACCTCAAAGTGAAGCATGAACTCTCCACTCTGTTCCCAAAAGATCAAGGGATTGTTGCTCCATATCAAGATAGCACCTAATTCTGCAACAGCTTGATTCACTGTGTTCACTCAAGACATGTCCCTTTCTGGGCAACAGGGAGGATATATCATGTGCACACGTGATCGAGAGTGTGCATGTGTGCTTTCCAGTTAATTCTTCAGCCTCTGTAGTGTGCTTTTGGGTCTTTCAAAAAGGATAACCAGTATAAGAATGACATTTTGCAATCAAATGTTGAACGCATTTTTTATTTAAACAGTAAGATTTAATTACAAAAGCTTCTGGAACAATTAAAGGATGCCAAGGAGGAAAGAGCTGAAAACTCAGACGGCATTTTCTCATTCATTGTGAAAGCAAAACACATTGTCAGCAGCAAGGCGTTTTATAGAAAAGTTTCAGATGGACAGTACAAAGACCTTTCTGTCAATATTGTCACTGAAACACCTTGCTGTCATGATGCACAGCTTCTTTTGCTGATTACTCTTCCTAGTGTTGGCTGATTGTTTTTTGCAGTGGAAAACAAGTAATAATTATTGCAGAATTACTGTAATTCTTTTCTGCTAATCACTGCTAATACAATACAGTCTTCTTGGAAAAATGTCCAAACATAATTTACTTTACCCTGATAAAAATGTCTACGGCTGTTGTTAGAAGTTTTATTTGCACAAGTGTGTTCCTAATCTATGTTAATGTCATGCAATATAATTCTTAATTTTTGGAGTAAATACTGAGAATCATTGGAGAGACTTCCTTGGAATGCAAAATCCAAACACACTTCATATTTTCATTTAAGGGCAAGATTCCGTCATCTTTATTTACATAAGTAGCATCCTGCTCCCTATATTATGTCACTGCAAACTAGAGTCTCAAGCAGTGAAAATCATCATAGTCCCATTAGGATTTACTGCATTGTATTAAACTTCCAGTGAAAATTGGGCTGAGCAGTTTTGTCTGTGGAGTAATGCACTACCTGTAACTAGTAAAGTTGCTCAAACATAGCCCTACACTTAGTAATTTGGCACATTTGCAACTGGCGTTACTCAGTAACTTATCAGATGACAATAGTGGAGCTCTTCTGTAAAATATAGGTTAAGCCCATATTTGTATGACTGTACATCTGAAGTATAAAACCCACGATATGTAGTACACTTGAACAGTTAAAAAATATAACTTATTTTATTTGTAAACTATCAATGCAAGATACTCAGCAGCAAAGAAGCCATGTTCAATGTCTTCTGATCTTTTATAAAGATCTGTTGCTGTAAGTTATATAATCGTCTCCAAAACATCTGAGGTTACATGTAGAAACAATCAAGGCAATATTATTTGTACATATTATTAAACATGCAAAAAACTTCCTGAAGAATATTGCCCAAACGTAGAAAGTCATCTGGATCTCAAATTTTCCTTGGTAGCATCTGCTCTGTAAGTATGGCTCACATGTGGCTCCAGAGTACTTCAGTTTATTTTGGAGAATTGGCACCTTTAATAACAGGCTCCCTATTCAAATATGTGGCCCAGTAAACTAAGTTAAAAGTTCCGAACAGCACTGGAAAAATTATCCGGGACATTTTGTCAATCTTACTGATGCTGTTGTAAGTCTTTTTGCTTTCAGCAGGCTTTTCTTCTGGAGGCTTCACTGGAGCAGGTGTAGTGTTTGAGATGACAGATGGGGCTGAGTCCTTTGGCATGTTTGGTGCAGGAGTCATCTTCCCGGTGCTGTAGGTATTAGTTGGTTTATTTCCCAGTAAGTTGCGCTCTTTTTTCTGCAGCGCAAAGAACAAAATGTTATACCACAAGAACAGAAAGTGGAAACATTCTCAAGATACTGACCCAAAAAGCTGAGCACCATAATTAAGCACACCCATTAACGCCTGTTGGCTATTCTGACTTCAACTATCAAACAGATGTTTCTGCCTTGATTTTGCAGCCTTTACTCAAGTGAGACTTTCCCTGATGGGAGAAAGCTGAGACTCACTGGCTGGACCCACATCCCACCTGGCATGTGCATTAGCAGCTTCTTTCAGTGAGGTGCAGTCTTTCATCTGAAGAGGGTGCTGCCCCATGGACAGCTGACAAGATGTGAACTGCATTTCCCCAGCTGCTGCAAAGAGTGTGGGGAACGGCTCATTGCCCTTGCCAGCTTGGCCTCTTTGTAAGGCTCTTGTGGGTATGAGCTGTGTAGAAGATGATTTACTAAGAGTCAGTCCTATCCCAAAAGTTTCATTTCAGCATGAAACTCAAAAGTTTGTGTTTTCACAGAACCAGTCTTTGGTTCCTTTTTTTACTGTGGCGGGCCCCCAACTCATGGAGCTCAACATGAGCTTTGTTATTTATTTAGGAGAGCATACAGGGAGTGCTCTGCAGAGATGTGTTTCATGGTGTATGTCCACTATTTATCAGAAGTCTGATCGCTGAAATCCCATGCCCCATGTACTCAATGCCCAGTGTGCTTCTGTGAACAGTCCTCTTCATACAGATGACAGAGACTGGTAGTCTATCTCTGTGAAGGGAAGGCACCGTATTTCCTTTCAAATTTTCCTCTACAGGAAGGTAAAAGTATGTCATGAGGTAATTAAATACCTTTTTCACAAAGAAGGTAAAAATTTATTGTTCAGTTATTTAAACTATACTGAATTCCTGCTTTTTATTTTAGGTATTTAAAAAACGTAAGGTAAGCACCTTGATTTTTGCAGCTTCCTGGGCTTTTTTGCCATCCCATGCCCAACTCCTCTTGGTGAAATAGTTGACTGTTGCAAATTCAATCAATGCCGAAAATACAAAGGCGTAGCAAACAGCTATAAACCAGTCCATTGCAGTAGCGTAGGCCACTTTTGGCAAAGAGTTACGGGCACTGATACTTAAGGTGGTCATGGTGAGGACTGTTGTTACTCCTGCAAAGAAAAAAAAGAGTCAGAGATCAGTTTGCTAGCCCTTATGAGATCCCGAATGAGTTATGAGCAGGTCCCAAATCAGCGGAATACCTAAGAAGGCCCCGTGAAGTCAATCAGTGTTTGCATACCATGGTTTGAAACAATAAGAAAAAATGAAAGCCTTCACCCTCAGATGTTTTATTCTGTGGAGTTCTGGTTAGTTCTAGCTGTAGTGTATTTAAACAAGGATTTTTAGGATATCACAAGCCCAGGGTTTGTAACTGTCAGAATGAAGTGGGATTACTTATTTTGTTTTCTTATACAGAGATTTTAAACAGCATGTTTAAAATTGTTGACTGTTACTGGTTTCCTTGACTGTAGCTCCTCCTTTCCCGTATGACAGTAAATGACAAAACAGCCACTGCTTTCATCTGGGAACATTTCCCCAAGAGCAAAAAACTCAACTCTCAGTTACAGCTTTGTAAACCTAGAATCAGTCAGCAAAGTGATGCTACTACCTGTATTCTCTCCATAAAACCTGCTGAGCTGATTTTTGAACAAAGCTGCCAACTAACTTCAGGAGGCTGGAACAGAAGAGTGAATTCTTTAAAATAGCTGAACAAAGTTTACTTAATAAACTGTTCCCACTCCCCTTGTTTTTCATGTAGCAAAAATCTTGTATGTCATCAACCTTCACTTGAGAAAGTGCTTATTTTCTCTAATCTTCTAGGGATAAACCAAGTAATTTAATGACACCCCAAAGGTTTTTTCCATAACAATTTCTTCAGTAAATATACATTTTCTAAATGCAAAGTCTTATTAATTTGTTTGATGGTAATAGAGATAATTGTCACTAATTAACCTCTACATGGTTTTCCCGGATGAACATCCTACAACAAAGATAAACAAAATGTCTTGAAGTGATATCTGCTTCAAATGCTTAGCTAGGGTATACATTAAATATGATAATCCGTATGTCTTTTTTTCTAAACCATCCAGTATCCACCCAAGTGGAAAAAAACCCAACACAAGTCACATTAATCTGATTCTTCTGTCCTTAATTTTTACATAATTGATTGACCAATTTCAGTCATAACTTTACAAAAACAGCCCAGACAGGGCTTTTAAATTGATTTTGAGTTTAAAACGGAAGAGAATGAGAAAACATTTACGACATCTCAAGCAGAAATAAACAGTAGTGAACTGTGGTTTTGTTACAGCAAATCACTTCCACAAGCCACAAAGATCCTATCTGTGTTCTAGGAGAAAGTGGGATACTCACCAAAGACAGTTCTAGCAGGGACGGATTCTCTGTTTAGCCAAAACGACACTTGCGATAAGATCACAGTCATAATGCAAGGAAGGTATGTTTGGATGACAAAATAACCAATTTTTCTTTTCAGATGAAAATGGGCTGTCATGATAGTATATTCACCTAGAAAAAGAAAAATGTGCACTTGAGTAAAATAAGGAAAGCTTATTGATTTAGGGACTGAATGAGGCTAGCTCCAACCCATTAGAGGACACCACTCAGCCATTCTTAATTTCATGAAAAATTGGATGGGTTTCTGCACTGTGGAAAACCAAGACTTGAGACAGAGGTGCTGCTAGATCCTCACAGTCTTCACATTCAGTTTCCAAAGCAGAAGACAACCGTTATTGCTATTACACTGAAAAGCTGCAGTCCTCCTATGCACCTGGAATTTTGTGATGTTCACAGGCTTAAAAATCTGGTTTGGTGGCACTGACTCAACACTGTCTGGTTTTGACTCAGTCCTAGAAACTCTTGTAGCATAGTAACAGTTAAGGCCCTCAACTCTTAGAAACCTGATTTAAGCAGCAGGATTTAACCTCATTAGGGAAACTGCTATGGCCAAGCCATCAGTTTTCAAGAATGAAAATGGGTCCAGACACTCCTTCTGCACCACATTTTAGGGACTGCCAGTCCCAGCATCTCTGCGAGAACTGCCACTTTGCATATGGATCCTGGGATGTCTTATTAATCTGAGTGCCCAAACCCTTCAGATTGCTGGTCCAGGAGAAAAAAAAAACTCCCTCTAATGCATGCAGTGTTCCTAGAATTTGGTACACTTTAGCCTTTCAATAAACTATTTGTTTCTGGATAGATATTGTGTCCTGTCTTGTTCACCTGTGCAGTGAATATTGTACTACCTGCATGCAGAGTTCCCTAAAAGCTCAGCAGTGCTACATTCCATTTCTTTTTCATATGCCAAATTCACAGCATTGCCTTAATATGCCATTTATTGGCTCCTCTGAATTTCAATAAAAGCCTAAATAAATGCACTCAAAAATCAACAGACCATCTGTCACCTTCCCTAATGTTTCAGAAAAAATCAAACCTTAACCAGTTCTTTCAGATTGTTCCTGGAAAAAAAACATAGTTGTTGCTGAGGACTATTCCTCGTGGTAACTGCTCCCTGCTTCTTTCAGAGTATTTCTGTATTTCATTACTACAGCCATGTAGTTGTTACTGAAGGTTATTTATGACAGTAACTGCTCCCCAGATCCAAAATCTTGCTAGCTAAAAGCATGCTACTATTTGCCTAGGAATAATAACAGTAAAAACAAAATGTAAGAATAAAAAGCAATCCATCCCTTCAAGCCCTAACAGTTCTTCACTGATATCAAAGCAATTTAAAAGCATGCATCATTCAGTTGGGTACTGATGAATCAGAATAATGCCTGTTTTGAAATATATGTTGTCCTTCAAGAGCAACTATAGCTATAATCTCTCTTGCAAGATTTGACTGTTAGTCTCTACAGAACATCCACAAAAGGAAAATATCCAACAGACTGATTCTGCCTTGAGTGAAAAGCCCGAGTTGAGCTGTGGCCAGCATTACCAAGCTATTAGATTTGGCAGATTACTTCTGACAATATGGCTAATTAGCAGAGAACAGGTTTTTGCAGGTATAGCTGCACTCATACACTGTGCTACAGGAGCTCTGCTATCCTGCATCAAGTTTACAGAACTTGTTCATGCTGAGGATTTTAGAAAGTGAAATAACAGGAAAATACCTTAACTGACATCCTGCCTCAATCTCTATGTCTTTCTCTGGAGTCTGATTTTCTGGTAAAACGGTTCCTTGAAGACTGATGTGGAAATGGACACGGAATGCTGATAGACTGGAGAGAAAACTCCTGTGAAGAAAAGCCTAATTCCCTTCCATTTAGTGTAATTTTGAACCAGGGAGGCTGAACATGCAATGGTCTCAGGAGGAAACCCACTTGCTCTTTATTAAGGAGTATTTGCAGCAGGGTCTGCCTGCCTATAATCTCAGGCAGAGATTCTGTTTCTCAGTTGCTACTGCACTGGGATGTTTTTGAGTCAGAGCTTCCCTGCCCACCACAGAGTGACAATGTGCATTATCGATTTTGACAGTATGCTCTCAGAGCTGGAATAAAAAAAGAATCTACACAGCTTCAGAAGAGCAACAGGATCCTCTTTTTTTCATTTTTAAAACACAGAAAATGAGTGCCTACATTCTGATGGCCCTCCACAGCTGATTTTTACCTTACCATTTTCTTTAACCTATCAAAACTCTTGTCTCCAGTGAAATAATCACAGCACCTTGATTTTGTACTAGCTCTTCTCCCAGCTGATATATTCTTTGATTTCCCATGCTGTCCCTTTCAAAGGTGTCTATATTAGGAATACTTCCTCCAGTAAACTTAGGGCTTAAAAACCCCCCACAACTTGGTTTTTAATGCCCTGGGACTGCTGCTTAAAGTAAAGCTGAAAGCTGCCTGAGTTGGCCTTTTGTTTATAGAACAAGATACTGGCTCTGTTGGAGCGGCAAAGCTCCCTTTTACTTCTCTAAGGCCACTGTTTATCCTTAGACCATAAGCTTTCTTCAGCAAGAGCTAATTTTTGTTATAGGTTTATGTAGCACTTAAAAGAGAATCCTGTTCCTGATGGGGTCCACTCACCACCGCAGAAAACAAATTATTGTTAGTAAACAAAAACAAATCTAGTACTAATGAAAAGCCCTAGAGCAGAAATGGCTGCATTTCTTCATGGAGCTGTGCTACTGTGCTGCTGCTCTTAAGGGTTTTTTTATGCTTTAAAAGCTGCTACAGTTTGGGTTTTTTTTGGTATCTAGTTGATGGAGTTCCGGAGATCACGCTTACAGATTTTCCAGGATCTTACACACATTATTCCATTGCCATTATGCTGAGATTCAATTGAGTACTTTAAGGAGGCTAGACCAGCCCCCAGGCTTGTTTGTGTACTGGATATACCTGGACTCAGGTTCTATCAATGGCTGTTCTGGCAAGATCCTGACATTAGGAACATTAGACACCTCCCTGACTCTGCTGATGTCCAGAATATTTTGGCCCATAAAAAAAATGCATGTTCCCTTTTATAGTGATACTAGGGAAATATTCATCTCAAGAAAAAATCGGAATTATTTGGTTCAAAATGAAGAGCTGAATGATTCTTTTATTGTGTAGGCTTCGGATATTACAGAGCTCAGGCTCCAGCTGGCAGTATACAAAAGAGTGGGTTTATGTTTTGTTTTGTGCCACTGCAGATCCTAAGTTAGCTATGAGAGATTCTGGGTATGGGGAACATAACTGGGTAACCATTTGTGGAATGCAGCAAGATCTACTTGGACTCAAATCTCGTATCTGATCGTTTCCAGCACTTTTACCACCAGGACATAACAGATGTTGGTTCTGTTGGAAGCAGTGTGAGTAGTCAAATGTCTTTTAGGTGAATAACATTTGGGGATGTTAGCACAAAAAACACTCAAAAAACAAAAAACAAACAGCTAAAAAACCAAACAGGTGGCATATAACAGAGCTGTTTTCTGTGCCGTGGCTAAAATGTTGCAAATTTCAAGATTGGTTGGAGAATTAGGAATGCCAGTTTTTTTTTTCTGAGAAGCCAGCCAAACAGCAGCTTGCCTACAAATCAGCAGAATCCCAAGGAACTGGTACAGGTCTGGCACTTCCCTTTTAAAAAAAAGTCTGCTAGAAAGAAGGGCATAAATGACCTATGACATACACAAACATTTTGTCTATGCGACTGCAAGGGCTGTGTAGTTTGACTTGTGTGTCATAAAAGCCACAAAATATCCAAGCACTTGGATTATGCAATAGCTATTTGGTTTTTCTTTTTCACGTTCAACAATTCAATAGAAGGAAGAAATGCCTTCGATGGCCATTCGTAAGTAATAATGATTACTGGCCTCCTACGAGCTTGATGAAGTCCAGAAAATCCATCGTTGACTGATGCTTTCCCTGTGCAAAATCGGATTTTTGTATTTTGCTAATCCCCGGTTACAATCTGTGTCCTGCTCTTTGTGATCCACCCTGCAATCAGAATCCAGCCAGCCCAGATGTAACCCAGGACATTAATATAAAATCTTGACGTTGGAAACACAGCATTTATTAGCATAAATCTTAAATACGTGAGGGAGGTGTTTACTGTGCGGAAACTTTGGGATTTGTCTGAAGTGTTTCCTTGGGCTGAGGAGTACAAGGAGCTTTCACAGGCAAAGCGGCAAACTGGAAGTGGCCTGGAGCTGACACGCTGGAGCACTCACTGCCTGGGCTGGATGGTTTTCTTGCTCTGAGGAGCAGGACGAGGTTGTAGGAGATGCTCCACTACATCCTTTGGATCTTTTTCTTGGCAACAATGAAGGCAAGAGGGGAGCTGCCATTCATTGCAGAAAACAACGCGGCTATGATGGTGAACTGGTAAGGAAAAAAGTGTCTTTACTCTTTAATGGGAGACAATGTACTCATTCTTTTTCTGCAAAAGTGACCACTCTGTTCATGTTTCTCTTGACTTTATGAATTTTTGCTTTAGCGCCAGCTTTGTGTCTCCCGAAATGGGCAAGGGAGGGGGTGGATGTCTACAGGATGAAGATGGCAGTCAAATTTAGTGGCTGCCCAAGGCCAGCCTTCCCTCACTTTGTGTCCTGTGTGGAGCACAAGTGGCAGGCTCAGATGTCCCCTCTTTATTTGCCGGTTGGAGCACAAAGTTTTATGCATCTTTATGTTTCGGTCCAACTAACTTTGTGCGCAAGTGTACATGTACCTGTTTTCATGTCTCCTGAATTTCCTACAGATAGTAAAAGGTTCCTGATTTAATCTATGCTTTGCCCTCTACAACTCTGCCCATCATTTTTTCACCAGGGACAACGTATATCAGCAGCAGACTCTGCTGGGCTTTGCCTGCGGGAATTGCTCCCAGGCACGTCTCCAGAGGCTGCCCCTTTCCCCAACCCAAGCCCCTTGCAACCACCAGCAGTGGAAATCCCCCTTTTCTTTGTGGCAGCCTGTTTCGTTTCCACCTCTTCCCCCTCCCTTCGCTGGATGCCACTAAAGCTCTCCAGCCAGTGCATTGTGTAACCTGGTTAAGCCCCCATCCTCCTGCGTGCACGTGATCCCGTGTCCCGGCCTCGACCCCCCCGGGAGTCCCCCCCCCCCCACCAATGCACACCCAGGGCTGCCCTTGCGTGGGAGCCTTAAGAAGCAGGGGGGCACGGCTCACGTGGATGCCCGGCCTGGGATTAAAGCTTCTTTGCCTCCCTAATGCTGCCACATCTGGCGCCTCCGCTTCCAGCCCGAGAGGGAATGGGAATCCTCGGGGTTTGCACCTCCTCTCCGGCTACGTGGTCCCCCGGACACGCTGCAGAGCCGCGCCATGCCCCCCGCTTCCCCCCCACGCGCTTCCATCAAGCAATCATTTTAAAGCGATGATTGAAAGGGATCAAATGCGTGGGTGGTGTTTGCCTCCCAGGATGGTTCCTCCCACGGGGAAATAAGCCAGCAACAGCTCTGGCAGCCTCAGCGAGGGCAATCGCCAAGAAACTGCGTGAGGCTTCTCTGGCACTGCTGTAAATAGCAGGAGCTTGGATGTATCTTCAGCCACAGCCTTGCAATGTACCCAAGAGCCAGGCTTTAACCCTCTCAGTGTTTAAATGCCTCTGCTCAGTGGCCATGAACCTGCACAGGATCTCCCTAGCACTCCACATCCCACAGGTGCTTCCCTACCCAGCCTTATGGAAAAATAACCAAAGCCTGTGAATCTCCCCTCCTGCTCCAGCCATCAGCAGCCCTGGGGCAGAAATATTCCCCCTACCTGTACTGGTACTGATGTTTTCCGTGCCCACAGTTTGTCCCATCAGGTGGTACTGGTTAAGTCGTGAGCCATCTTCGGCCACCACCACAGACGTTGTGGTGCTGTTAGTCCACACATAGATCACTTCAGAGTTGGGGTAGGCATCTGCCAACAAGGGGGGAAAAAAGACAGTAAGGCGTAAAAACCACTGTGTAATATTTTAGTGGATCCTTAAATGATAATGACAGGGAGAGAGAAGAATGGAGGAGTGACAGTGAATGGAGAAAAACAAATAAAGATGATATAATCATGGTCCCATATGCCCAGCTCAAAAAATATTAGGTTGAAGCCTAATATAAGAGATGTGTGGGATGGTTTGTAAAAGGCTGGAACAGTGGAGATATAAATATAATCCATCACAACCACTCAATTTGGGAAAGAGCAGCTCAGACCTATACTCACCTCACTGGTGGCTCCTAAACCCCAGCAAGCTGTAAAACATACTTTGCTGAAGTTCCCCCTCAAAAGGACTCAGACACCTTGAATGCCAGGACAGTAGGGACCCTCTGCATCTTGTCCTGTCTCCAGGGTAGAATTCTGAGTGATGCCATGTGCAAGTGCTGGCTCTGGTGTGTATGCACTGACTGGAATACACATGTGTGGGTGAAGGCATAGGTCTTGCATGTGGATAAAGGAAGCTGGAATGTGCTTGCCTCTGCCTGTGATGCTGAGGAGCAGACACAGGATGCAGGGATGAGAATGCATGAAGGAGAGCAGGTATGGGGCAGGGAGCTGCGAGGAGAAGGTAGGTGTTTGTGCATAGCAGAATGGGTGGTGGTGTGAAAACACCTGCACAACTACACATGTGTATGTGATTTCCCTCATGTTCATTTAGAGGTCCTAGGAATTAAATGTGGTTGCAGAAATGCCAACTCATTCCTTCCTCTATAATGCTGCTCTAACTTTTAATGCTCTAACACCCAGACTGTTCATAGTATTATAAGGGAATCTCAGTTTTGCTGTCAATGTTGTCACAGTCAATGCTGGGTTTAGATTTTAAGGCTTATCTTCTTCTTCTCAAAAAGCCCAAGGAGACAACTCTATAGTTAATTACATTTTGTTTAATATAAGTAGCTCTCACACTTTTTAGAACTCCTCTATAAACTCCTCTAAAGCTTTCAGGTCATATTCCCGCAAGCATGTTACAGTAGGCTAGAGTACATTGTACTAAAATCTCTGGAAAGCAGGCAAGGCTTACTCTGCAAATGGAAGGTGGACAGGTAGGCTTGGAAGTAGACTGAAGTCAAATATTAATATCTCACCTTCTGCACTTTTTAACTTGGAAGATGGGAGTACAGAATATTTCTTTCTGGAAAAAACCTGACATCCTAGTTCAGGAGACAACACATGGTGGCTTTCCAGATCAGGACTTGAGAGCCAAGGACAACAGGCTAGGTTGAAGGATGTGTACTCACTCCATCAGACTGCATGTTTTGTTTGCTAGAGCAAGTGAGCTGTCTTGGAAAGGTGAAGCTCCATGGAGGACTTACAAAAAATTCATAGGCATTGGGTCATAGGCAGTGGGTCAACATGAGCTTCTGAGGCACTGCAAGGGCAAGAAATATGGTAAGGTGATCCCTAGATCCATAAAACCGGGAATGTCAAGCAGAAAATGGGAAGCGATCCCAGTTCAGGCTAAGAGCACATGTGTAGAATGAACTTTGCTTGAATGCTAGACCAGGTAGCAGGGAAAAAGCAGCCCCTTCTTGGCACTCTTGTTAACGTTACTGTGTCGTATGTGGGAGGCAGGGCACTAGGCTGGATATGCCTTTGCTCTGACTGTTCATGGCTTTTCATCCACACCTCAGAAAATACATAGAAATAATGAGGACAGAGAGGGGGAGAGAGTTCAAAACAAAGTTACAAGTACCTCCAGGGACTTAAAAATAACTCATGATTTGAAACTTAGGCAGCTCAGCTTATTCAGCTCAATGACAAAAAGCTGAGACGTCGGTCAAGCTCTGAGTAGAGATACTTGCATACAGAATTCTGAAACCAGAGTGAATCTCTTGGACTACTCACAAAAGGTGCCTGAAAGATGGTTCCAAGCAGATTCAGATGAAGAACAGGGCAGAATTGCCTAATTGGGTGGGAGGCTGATAATTATACAGTGGATAACCTTCTGAGAATAAAAAAAAAAAAATTATGAACTAGGAAGACAATGATAATTTCAAATCTTTTTTTGTCACGTATCTGACAGCTGCTGCCAGCTGCTGTATCCAGGGCTGGAGCTGATCCTGGGTTTGGAAGTTGAGAGTCTACAAATTTTTCATCCTTTTTAGCCATGCAGGACTGCCCACATGGCTTCCTTATGCTTGTATTTGTAACTCTGCAGTAAAATTACTGTAATTACATGTCGTGATCTGCTTTGAAAGGCTAAGAAGGGATGTCTTCCCTATTTCAAAATATTTGCATCACAAAAAGTCACGGAATTTCACCTTCCCTTTAGAGCTGAGATAGTTTATTATCTCTGAGATGATTACAAGTCCACAATGTACTGTAAATAATTGGAGAAGACAAGTGGGAGGAGATGGGTCCATTTTAAAAAGTGATGCAGAAAGTCCTCCCTTTTTTAAATGCTTATCTGGTATATGTTGTTCATGTGCTGATTATACCCAGTGAATGTGGGATTTGTTTAGGTAGATTTGGGATTGCCAGAAAATTTCATTTTTACCTATGTTACTCCCTATGCAAAAAAAAAAAAAAAAAAAAGCTTCTAACAAAAGTATTGGACTTTTTTTTTTTGGGTGGGGGGATGATCTAGATGTATCCCAACTCAGCACTTCCCTGTCTCTGCAGTGATCCCAACCACCAGGATAATTGGGTTTGTCTTGTTTTCTGATCAGGATACGCATTAATTCATCCTGACTAGATGCTTCCCAATGTGAGTACTGTAACCAAATTCACTGAAATTGCAATCACACAGGAATTTAGGCCTGTAAGGCTTAACAAGAATTCAGATGCTTTGGTTCTCTCCTCTGCCTGGCCTGTGGGGCAGGGGAATCCAAAAATAATTCAACACCTCTGCTGTGAATTGCAGCCTTTACTGGTTCTAAAACACATGCAGTGGAACAAGGTTGGGGGCTCCTACAGTGTGTACTCCTCCAAGAGTGCAGCAGCTCCTCTTGTAAAATATCTGCAATTCAGACCGGAGGCCAAAACTCCAGATCTCACAGGTATGCCTAAGCAATACTTCATGAGGCTGTTTTCTTTTGAAACCATGTCAGGGAAGGGGGATGCCAATCCCAGGCCAGCTGGTGAGAAGAGAGAGCATTCAGGCAGGCAAGAGCACAGCACAAGGCCAGTCCCTGCCTGGGAGGAAGACTCTTGTCTGTAGGTCCTTTCTCACAGGATCTGTTGTGAGGCTGTAAGACAGAGAGCTGTGTCACTGCTAGGCCAGGAGTAGAGCATCCACAGGAGAAGGGAGAACAGCTCATCTAGAAAAGACTCTCCTGCAAGAGCAGGATGGTTATAGCCAGGACTTTGCAACACAAGAGGATAACAAATGTGTTCCTGTGGAGCCCAACCCAAACCAATGCAACCTGCAGTGATTTTACCTCCCCAGGAGAAATCTGTCACATTAGGAATAGCACGAGTTTACCCCCATCTAGATATATTCTGCTGTGATGGATCACATATATGATCTGATCCTCATCTATCTTCCATGCAAATATAATAACACATGGTTTCTGTTTTAAGAAGCTTTAACGTAAGATTTTTGACTTTGTACCTCCTTTCCTTATTACATATCGAGTTCTGACAGGAAAAAGCCACCCCATGCTCCTTGGTGTGGCAGCTGACCATCTCTTTCCTGGTCATCTAGATAAACCTCCAGAGGGATAAGCCTGTGTACTTTCAGCAAGTGGCTGTCTTCCTACTGCAAACCTTGTGCCATATCTTCACAGAAGCCTCAAACTCCAGTTATCCCACACGTGACAACCAGAAGCTCCAGCTCTGCAGCTGATAACCCCTGCAGTATAATTTTAGGCATAGACATATTGAAAGCTGAAACTGTGGGTGTAGTATAGAATGATGTTATTTTGCTGTCGGGGTAGAAGTACTAATGGAGACGTGGCATTATTCACTGTCATACCAAATTTTGTAAAAACACTCTTCCACTTAAGCAAAGCTTCCAGTAGGTTGCCTACTAGCTTTGCTTGCTGGAGCACTGAAGAGCTTCATTCTTGCTGTTTAGAGATACAAGAAAGGTGTACCAATAAAAGGAAATACGGAAATATATCATCTCCTTTATGTTACACACAGGGTGGGGATGTCTCCCTAAGGGTGATAGGAAAGTGTGGTTGCAGCTCTGGGACAGCAAGCTGGGAAAATGATGCCGGTAGTTTTGCAAAAGCAAACTCAACTTCAAAGCCACTGCAAATCCAAGTGAGACTGCTTGGTGTTTACTTTAAGTAACTGCGTGTCTTCTGGATGTATGAATCCAAGTAATTAATCTTGTGTTCTTTACAATCATTTTGTTGTCTTGTCAAAGAAAGGAGGAAGCCTCATTAAAGTACCTTTTCTCTTCTATGCTCACTTCTTTGAAAAAGGAAAAAAAAGGTAGCAGTTGAGGTGAACAGCTAAGATTACAAAGAAGTATAATGTTATTAAATGTGAGAAAACAACAACAGACATTTATTTCTACTGGACAGTTGATAAATGGCTGCAGGCTTATCACCTACCAGAATGATGAAAGAAATAATATTTTCTCATATATTTATTGACAAGCAGATCTATTTTTCTACATTCTAGCATTCAACATGCACCACACAATATAAAAACCGCGAAGATGTCCCTTGCTCTTCTCCCACACTTTCCCTGCTCCTGTATGTCTGGCATGGAAAGCCAGACATGGTCTTTCTTATGCCAGTGAACAGTGAGAAGCGGAGAGACCACAACCAGAGAGGAATTACATTAAGAAAAAGTCTAGCAAAACACAACAGTCAGTGGGTAAAACTGGGAGCATCCCTGACATTTGCCTTGGCATTGAGGATAGCCCTATTTTCATTTGCAAATGAAACAGTGCAAGCAGTGCAGAATCGTCCCTTGCATGCAAAAAGCAACTCACAAGCAGGGAGTTTTCTCCTGCCACTGCCCCCACCACAGGGCAGTGGTGGCATCTGCAGCTCCTGACAGACACTCTCCTTCTTGCTTTTCTTTCTCTTCCATATTTGAAAGAAACTCCGCGGGGGGAGG
>WAAE01020031.1:32048-44114 GCA_013400495.1 Nicator chloris
GGGGGTGGGAATAGTGGTTTTTTGGCACCTTAAGTCAAATAAACCTAAATATGGATGGACAAACCTAAACTTCGAGTCTATAGGACCCAGACATATTTCTAGGACTGACTTTTTTAAGCTGTAACCCCTGAAAAAAAATCACCACTGATATCTGCCAATAAGTTTTCACTCCTGCATTACAGGGCATAAAATAAGGGAGAAACCAAGAATCCCTCTCCAAAACACCCCCTAAACTCTTTGACAGACCTCACAGGAAGCATAAAGCAATGCCTGCATAGTTAAGTTATGGCAGCCTATGCAGCATGTTTGGGTGTCCATCCAGCAAGCTTGAGGTATGTTCCACAATTAAACAGACCATTTATCCACATGGCTGGAACTTTCCTTTCAGAATTATGCTAGTTGGATGCTGAATTAACTTAAAGAGATACTGTAGAGAGATGACTTCTGGTTCGTTTTCTATTTTATTCACTCCAATTGTGCAGTTACATTCTAAGCCTTTATTATCGTGACTTTTAGTACATGCCACAGGGATTGTCAGACTGCCTAATCTTGGGAGTATTGCTAATCCCTGCCAAAGCCTGTTGATTGGGGAAGATGTGCATAAATTGTCAGCTTTTTTAGAAACTCTAATTACAACCTGAATGCACATACAAATATCTATCTTATCTAACCATTAATGTATTTGACTCACTTAGAGGCTGTTATATAACTCACTAGTGATCCAGATTTACAGCCTCTCAGACTCCTGCAGGCTGCAAAACAGCGCTGCTACTAAGCCATCGTGTACCAGCTTGAATTCCAAGAGTCAGGCTGGATTTCTTGTGGTTTGTGCACAAATACTTTGTAGCCCATTACAAAGCATCTGTCAGCGGTTGTGCCTATGTGACTCAGGCCAGATTTGAGCTCCATAATTGGAATTTCCCATTAAAATGACTTTATAGGAATGACTCCATGTACAAATGAGATAATTCTATAGCAAGAGCAAATGGAAAACAAATGTAGTAAAAATGTACTTTTAAATATAAAAATAACAAGACGTGGTCCTAATATGCATGGTCTAGATCTTTGGGGAAATAGTTTTTTATAAAAATAATTTTTAATGTAAAATAGCAATTTAAATACTTAGAGAAATGTATCCACATATTAAATGATTAAGAGCCTAAAATAAAGACTTTGCCATAGTGTGATGAATTCTGACATTCTTGGGAGAATTTTAGGGATATGGCAATTACTTTAGGGACCTGAAATCATTAAAATTGAGACTGATCATTTAAACTGGCATGAGTTTACAGCTTACAGATAAAGTGCGTGCATGATTTTAAATACATCACAGACAAGAAGTGTAATGTGTACAAATACACGGGACTACAAATTCATGTAACACAGAGTCACAGGACGGCAGGGACTGGTGGATACCTCTGGTGATCATCTGGTGAAGCAGGGACACCAAAAGCATTTTTTCCAGCACCATGTCCAGTCAGGTTTTTAATATCTCCAAGATATTAAAACTCTGTAGGCAACTGTCAATCTCTCTCGACAATCTGTTCCAGTGTTCGGCCACTCTCACAGTAAAAGCATGTTTCTTCTGTTTAATGGTTTTTAATGACCACTGGCCCTTATTCTGCCAGTGGGCACTACTGAGCAGCACCCAGTTCCCTCTTCTTCATCTCTCATTCCCCAATCCCTGCTATTTATACAGTTGGATTGAGACCCTCTGAGCCTTCCCTTCTCCATGCTGAACAGTCCAAGATCTCAGTCTCCCCTCATTGTAGAGATGCCCCGGCCCATCAATGATTGTTGGATTCTCTCCACAAAGTCTCTATTCTTCTTGCATTGGGAAGCTCAGATTGGCCATGCACTGGTTCCAGATGTGAGTAAAAATTAAATGCCCAGAAGGAAACGTTTTTGGAATGACACAGTATCATTGTCTGTGACAATAGAGGATATCCAAGGAGGAAATTATCCATGAAAACTGATGAAACTCATCAGCATATTCATGAAAAGTTATAGAACACGACTGGCTGTAAAACAGGCAGTAGAAAGTCCAGTCACACTAAAATGTTCACTTCTGTCTTTCCTGAAATTAAAATAAAAGTAAAATTTGGTAATGTAAGTACTATTCTATATGTTTTCCTCATGCAGTTTTAGTTGATCTTCTTGTCACATTCTGCAGGGAATAGTATAGGATGTTCTGAAAAATGTGCCAGACAGGTCTCAAGAGACTTCATTACTAGGCAACACTAATATACTCTGCTGATCATTGCTAAAAAAATAAAGATCTAAGTTAGACCAAAATGATTCTCTTTCAGAATATAATTTACAAGTCACCTCAGGAAAAGGTGGGAATAGAAATTTGGCTTGGAAATTAAATGGAAGCACAGACTGTACCCACAAGGTGGTGAAGCATACAGAATTTAAGATGTCTGTCAAATTCATTTTGAGACACATAGTTTTGCAAAAGCCATTTTCTTTGGCTTTTCAGAGGTAGAAATCGGGTGGAAGGTCCTGTGTAATTTTAGAAGTTCCAGTTAATGGGAGAAAAGGCTAAACATAACCCAACTTTGAGGTCAAAAATATAAAGGAAAGGAAAAAAACCTAAGTGAAAGCAACTGGTGATTTTGGAGGTTGGATCCATGATTAGCATAGTGGCAAGTCTGTTGACTTCTTTAATACAATAAATTGACTGTTTCCAAATTGGTACACTAAAACACAGTCATGCTGATGATGGATGTAACACAAACAGTAATGATCAGTGTTGTCCTAATAATTCAATCAGGCATAGCACCTTCACAGGATGTAACTGCAGCATTTATGAAGAGCCCTGAGCTCAGAGCAGTGCAGAGTAACACAGAATGTTTCCTAAGAATGATCACTACACCAGTGCCAGCAGCTCTTTCTTGCCCCATCGTGCTCATCCATACCATGGGAGAGCAATAAGAGGGATGCATCTATTTCCCAAGCACTGGGATTGCAACTGGGAGTGACTATTTGCTGTGAAATCTGACACATAGGCAGTAAAAACTGGGGATAGCACACTGAACTGAGCTGTGTGTCTCAGGATTTCAGGTTCTCAAGGGTCCACTTAGAAAAAAGAGGAAAAAAAAAAACAGCAAAGAAAATGTTTTGCCGTGGTGCAGCCTGGAGCGTGCCAAAAAGCAAACAGATGTGCAGGTGTAGACAACTGAACTCTGCCACTTGTGGTGTGGGATGCCTGCCACAAGCTGACTGAAAGAAGAGTCTAAACAGGGTGTGCTGTGGGGATGTTACAAATCCAGTGCTCCAAGGTACCAGCAGCACAAGGCCATCCCCCCTGGGTTCCTAATTCCATCTGAGAGCTGATGTTAGGGAGCATCATGCCTTCCTTCTTTTGCCTCTTCCTGTTTCTTCCTCTCCCTGTGGTCAGTAGTTGTAACACAACATCTTTATTTTCAGGTTTAGTGGCAGCTGTCTCAGTCTAGAGCTAACCTGAGAATTGATTTTACATCACATTTAATGGTGGCTACACAACAGCTTTTCATATGGAACTTGTCAAAATCTGGTGCACCAGCCTCTGATCCTTTTATTTTTCCCTTTTATGGCTGGCATAAATATCCACTGTAAGAGGACTAGAGAAACAGAACAGTAGGATGTGCTAGGATGATATTTTAAATGCTAAATATCCTGGAAATGTTTTTGACCTTACGTTGGTCTTTCTAGGCCAGGCATGTGGTAATTCCACACCAGCCAGCCAGTCTGAATGCTGTACTAACACTTAATGAACTTTGGATTTACAATCACAATATTAGGCACTTATATTAACTGCTTCATTAGAAAAAACAGCATGGTTATAAGAATGATGTTAAGACATTTAATTTACTTTTTTGCAATCAAAAGTATCCTCCAAAGTATGGCAGATACCATTACTCACTTTACATAGTACCTTTACAAAGATTAAGCACCTTTGCTTAATCTTAATTGCAGTGGTCCCCTCCTTTTGCAAGGTGCCACTTAACATCAGCAAAGGAACCCGCTCTGCAGGAGTGTCACTGGAGTTTCTTTTGAGAAATGCAGAGTGAATTTTAGAAAATACTCCAATTGACCTTGTTGTGGAGGATGCCTTCACAAACATGGTATTTTTTGGCCACATGTAACATCATAGAAGAAACTCTAACCTCACTGTAATCTACAGATATTTTTCTCACCCACTTAAGTGGCATCAGGGACTCAACCATCATAGTTAGTGTATCTGCTGAGCTTACTATTCAAAGCACCATACATAAATCTATATGGCCTGAAAGCAGCTGAGGGTGATTGGAACTACTTGCCCAGCTAAATATATACCTGTTTCTGAATCCTATCCCTTACTGAAGACATTTACAAATCTCAGAAGTGCTGCTACATTAATAACACTGTGCGAAGGTGTAATCAATAGATATGCAGAGAGAGCAGGCTGAAATATTATTATTCAAACACTTTAATACTGCCTTGAAATTGCAATCATAAGAACTTACTCCCTATGCCAAAGGTGCAGCCATCTAAACTTCTGAAGGTGGACTATTGACCTCTGCTCTGGGGCACAGTGCAGCCCTGTATTTCAGAGAAGGGGACAGAATCTCCTGAGGCCGTCAGTTCAAAGTGCCCAGCCTCAGTGGTGGATGCGAGGAGCCTCTCTGAGGCGAGCTGTTGCTGACCAGGGGCACTGCCATTCCACCTGCTCTCTGCCAGAGTACTCACAGACACACATCCTCTCTTTGGGAGCTGTCCCCTCCCAGTACCGCTAGAGACCCAGATCCAAAGGTGCTCAGGATCTCATTTTCTCTGTGCACACATATAGCATCTCCTTATTTACAGCCATCAGCTGACCTATTTTAGGAGGAGATTAACCTGAGCCTAAAAATATCTACTTCTCTCCCCTAAGACGGTGAGAGCAATGAGCTCAGCTGTGTATATTTACCGTACAAAAATATAAATTTAGGAGAGAGGAATCCCAGCTTTGCTGACATATTTAGCTCTGGGATGTTTTCAGCAATATGGCTGGCTGCTAGCACAGGCTGGCTGTAAGGAGACTTTCAGTGGCAATTATGGCAAAGGGGGAAAAAAACTGAAAGCTTATCAGGCTTTCCTTCTTCCCAGTTCTCTTTCCTTTTTGTTTCTTCGTGGGGGACAACACGAAACAACTGTTTCCTTTGAAGAAGCTTGCTGGGCTGGGACTGCAGCAGCACTAGATGACAGCTTGGACTAACTTGGCTCTCCTGTGCAGGAGAGGAGGCTAATGAGGTTCCAGCAATTTAGGTGGAAGACTTCCTGGCCCACCAGAGACTGAGGTGTCATAAAGGAGCTGCAAGACTAGAAACTGAAATCCAAGTTTCAGCAGTGTCTTACAGCTTTTTTCCTTCCCCAAAAACCCTAGGCAAGTAATTTTGTCATTAATGTACTGCAGTAGCACTGGGAGGCTCTAATTGAACCTAGGGACCCATAACGACAGAGGCAATAAAAGCAAGTAATGAACCACTCTATCTTTGCTCAGAAGAGACTGTAATTGCTCTTTGCTTCTTTTATGCCCACCTGCAAAATGCAGGCAGCAGAGACCTACCAACCTCACACGGGGATCATGAGAATCATTCCAGAAATCTTTATAAAATGCTTACAAGCCAAGGAAACAGGCACCTTAGAAAATAAGAGACATTAAAAACCTGGCTTGTAAAGCAGTGGAGCAGTATCTACCCATTTGTCACATTTACAGTATCCCATTTGCCAGTGGTATAGACCCATGATCCACGGCTGGCACCAGTAAGCCTGGTGCTGCCTTCTGGGGCATTATGAGACCACCAATGTCTTTGCAGGTTTGCACCCAAAGGCTATTTGAAAGCTTAAGCATATTAAGCACAGTCTCTGCGTGTTGTTTTCTATTGCTGACAACCCATATTGATTTCCCTGCAATCAGGCAGTTGTGCAGCCTTTAAATTTAGGCTGTAATCTCCAAAGTGGGAAAGGCGTGCTGACGTTTGTACCATCAGCAAAGCACCCCGGATGTCCACGCAGCTCCATCACAATCCTGTCTACACCGCTTTCAGGTGAGACAACAACACCACTGCTGAGTATCTCCACACCAACCCTTACCTCCGCCTGAACTTTTGTTTCCTTGAGCTCAAAACCGCCACCAGCTGAGCTTTTCTTCCCCAAAGAGCCTGAGTATGTGAGCCACCTGATGATGAGGAGGCTGCTCCCAGGGCAGGCGGAGCGCAGCCTTTCAGCGCTGGCTGCTCAGGGTGCTCTTTGCAGCTGCTACAAAAGCTGCTGCCGGCACCCCGCAGGAAGCAATCCTTACAGATCAAAAAAAGGGGCTTCGTTACGCATGATGCTGCCTGCATGGACACGGCTCTCAGCTGGCGGGGAGCCAGACCCTCGGCCGCTGCACATCAGCAGTTTGCAGCCTGGGCTCGGCGCTGGCTGCAAGACATGGGGAAGGACAACAGCTTTTGTTCTTTCTGACCTCCCTTTCTCGCTCTGTTATGAAGCCAAGAGGGGAAAATACTTCGTTCTATGCAGTGGGTGACCTGAAGTAGGAGCTGACTGACCCAGAGCCGGGCATTGTTCCGCAGGAAAGCCATCACACAGCCAGGGGGCTGGGCTGCCGTTTTCATGTATTTTAAAAGTTATCTCAATACAGACATACAGTAACCATGTACGGTTATATGACAAAGTCTTTGAAAAGGTAAATAGTGATGGTGACTGCAAGTGCTTGAAGGACATACTAGCAGTGTCTTCAGCTTTTTCAAGGAAGTCCTGGACGTGTGTCACTGTAATGGGTGAAGATAAACTGACTGATCTGATCATTTTAGGGAGCCCTTTTCCCTTTTGTCAAACTAAAAGGCATATTTCTATGGCAAACCTACAAGAAAAATGATAAGTTATGGTCATACTCGTTTGCAAGTTATGCAGACTGGGGTCCTGTAACAACAGCTGCTACAGAAACCCACCACAGAGTCCAGGCCGAGAACCCTGTATTTTAATTTCTAAGTAGATTCCTGTTAAGAAAATTTCTTACATCTCTGGAATACTTGAATATTACAGTATTTTCTTTTACACACCATTCTTGATGAATTTCCTGCCCTTTGGGTGTTCTGGGCTACATGGCTCCACCTTGACTGTGGGACCTAACTGCCCAAAATTTTGGACTAAAGAAGCTATACTGGTATACATACATGTCTGAAATGACTATAGGCTATGTGCAACACCTGTGAGAAGGCTGAAGTGTCTGTTGTTATAACCCACTGCACTCAATGCAGAAGGAACAGCACAGCTCATACAAGACGCTTGAAGAAGTGGTAAAGTTGTCTCTATACTGAAGAGCCCTACTGACTGTTCCATTGAGATCTTCTGAAAAATGGGAATTGTAGCAGAAATAGCTAAAAGAGTCATCAGGAGAGATACAAAAGCTCACCACCAATATAATGTAACACCTAACTAATCTACAGCAGTGACTGTTTCTTTTGAACAAACTAGGGGTTTGTATTTCTGAGCTAGCAAAGCAGAGAAAAATTGACTTCTAAGTTGCTCTGACTAGGGTGTAATACACTTACCTACATGAGATAGCACTGCAGAAAAATAGGAATTTCTAAAATATGATTCGTCTCTCCTTAGGCAGATTTCAAAAATAATTCTAATGAACCTCACAGCAGAAGTACTTATTTCCTTTCAATGACCATAAAGGGACTCTAGAGAACTAACTGGAGCATATTTTTCTATCTGAAACTGTCAAAGATCCATCCCATCCATTTCCTGGAGCTTTGCTGTCAATACAAAGCTTTTGATATGGGCCAAATCCCTGTTCTCATTCTGCACTGAAAGATTTAATTTTTTACAACAACACAGCCCCATGACAAGTCATCTGCCCATGATTCCAAGAAAAACAGAGGCAAGTAACAGCAATACCATTAGGTGGTGTCCACCCCCCTCCATTCATTCTAAGGGTTCCACTGAAAATTAGTTCAGGCTTGATGCCTGTGCTTTACTAGCTTGCTATACTTAAGTAGAACTACAACTATGGTCCAACACAGTTGGCTAGATTGCCTTTTTGATGCTGCCACAAACATGTCTTTCATTGTGTCTGGAGTTCTAGCTTCTAAACAGCTAAAAGTAAGGGGAAAAGTATGCTAACTAAAGAGGTGGTTGGTAGCTGGGGGTAATATAGGGTTGAAAGAGAGAGAAGAAAAATACATAAATGTCTTAGAAATATTTAGTTTTAGTATTCACCTAACCTTATTTTAGTAATTCAATATCCATTGCAATGGAAGGGTCTAAGGAAGCAGTGATAAACTTTAGGAAAATGTAACAGAAGATATTACCTTAGTGAGCAGAACACCACCAAACCTATCTATTTTCTATTAGCTGACTTCTGCCTTCAATTGCAAAATCACAACTTGAACTTGGCTGCTCAGCATTTCACAGAGGTCCTCCCTGGCTCTCTCCACATGTCCTTTCACAAGGAAGGCACCAACACATCCCAGGAGAGTCAGCAAACTGTGCTGACTCTCTCTGCTCTCAGGAATAGATTCAAGGAGCCTCTTCTGTCCGGCTGTAGGGACAAGTAGCAGAAAAGCTCTGCCTCTACATATGAGACTGCAGTTCCAACTCTCCCTGAGAGAAACCTATGAAAGGCTTCCTAAGAGTCATTTCCACTTTTCAAAGTCTTATAAAATTAACATTTGTCTTTATTTATTAATCATGTAATTAAATTCTTATGCAAGACTTTTACACACAGGTTTTGAGAGGCTGAATACATTATTTATCTCATTTTACTAAACCAGAGTTAAAGTCTGTTTAGAAGGACATCATTTTCAAGTTCTCCCTCCATGCTTGCAGTTTTCCTGCAGCTCTTGCAGGTGCTAATGGGGAAAATAAAAACCAAGAAAAACCCTGTAGATGCCTTCACCTCAGTGCCTTCTCTGCATTGTAAGGAAATATCAGGGAATTTTTCTTAAATTAACTTCCTTTTGGAGAAATTTCTCAGTGGCTACAAGTGAATGGATGGTTTGTGAACAGTGAGCACCTTATTGTTCAGTGTTGCAATAAAATCTAGGAAATTGGTGAAGTTACTGTCTCCTCATTACTCTGACTTCACGCTTATTAGATGAAAATAATTTGAACATATCCCCTGCTACAGAAACAGCCTGTGCACTTTCCTTTATCAAAAGTCAAACTGTGACTTAGTTTGAGGTGTCAAAAAGGAAGATGTACATAAGCTATGTTACCCACTGTCTCCAGACACTACAAATTGTTTCCTCACCAACAGCTGGAAAGCTCACTTGTTGATCAACAGCGATCAACCTTGCCCATCTTCATGGCTGACTTAAAATTCATCAGGAATAAACACAGGTCGTCTTTTTCCTGTGCTCATGAGCTTGGGGATCTCATTATTTTCAGAATATTCATTAAACTCTCTGCTTACTCTAAAAATAGTTTGGGGTTTTTTTGCTGCTGAGTGACTAGTGGGCAGCTGCTTCATGTATTTATCCATTCCACAATACAAGAAGTGGTAACTCCAGGTACTCAGGCACTGTGTCTTCAAGAGAGAGTTGTCATAAATAGACTCCACCTTACAATATCTGTCAAAGCACCAATTAACAGTAATTAATTAATTTATCTTTGGGGCAACCCCGTGAGCTAGGTAACACTGATATAATTAACACAGGAGTAAAATGAGATTTAGGAGTTAAGTCAGTTGCCTGGGCAGAGGCCTTCATGGTCTAGTGGATTAGACATCTGCCTCTCCAACCAAAGACTTTGAGTCTAATCCTTTTTCTGACACTGATTTGCTGCATGACCTTATGGAAAGTCAATTAACTTCTCTGTTTCAGCTGCCCTAGAGATAATGATGCTTACCGACCTGGTGACACATGGGTGTTTGGAAACTGTACTAAATTATACTCGTAATGTATTCTTAGGGACTGTCAGGGGAAGAGGTGAAACATTAAAGTTAGGAAGCTTTAATGTCCTTGCTATTTTATCTAATTCTTCCTCCCCACACCAGAATAGCCTGGGGTTAAGATCAAATTTCTTGGGCTAAGGTGCTCCTAGTGAAACTGCTTCTGGCATCAGGAATTTTCATTACAACCTGTTTGACCAGCAAAGTTATTTAGAGTACAGGTCAGCACTTGAATTGCAATGGAAAGTTATTTTAAATTTGGCTGTGGAAGAAAGCAGCACCCTTCTCATGGTACCATGAGGTAATGAACAGATTGTCACAGCAATCCCCATCAGGCAACCTGGATTCAAAAGGAGCAGAGCCTGCTGCAGAGACCCCCCCCCCCGAGCCTGTGCTCATGCATCATCCCCAGTTCCCTTTAAATGAGACTTCTGCAGCATAATTTCTACAGGTGTCCTGACCCCTAGCAGGGATGCAATCCCACAGAAAAAGTGCCTGCATACATGTACCCCTGGAGCAGAGCCACCTGATCTTGCCATCTTGGAGCAGTGGGGAGCTGTCCTTAGGAGAAGGACAACTAAAACCTGCTCTGTTCATTTCATTAGGAGCTGTCCCTGAACTTTTGTCCTTTCCACGACATGCCATAGAGTGTTAAAAAATACCACTTCTGTAGTGGGCATTTGAACTGCCCAGCAGGTATCTAGGCTGGCACCATGCACAGGTAACTTTATATCACATTTTGTGTATTTGACCAGGCTTTTAATTATTTCTACAAAATATTCTCTTGCTACATATCATGTTTCCTAGGCCCATAAAATCTCCCACAATTCTAACGTAGCAAGAAATCAGTCAAATAGGACATAAGAATTCAACATTTACCTTTATGTGAGAAAGATTAATTTTCCTTCTCTTTTGTAATGAAGGAAACATCAGGCACTTTTTGCCTTTTGCCTGCTGAATTATAGCAAACATAGTGAACGCTCATGCAGCCAGGAAACTAATAACCTGCTCCTGCCTCTGCTGCAACACTGATCACTTCTCAGCATCCTTTATGCTGCTGATCCTCCGTGTGCCAGCTCTTTCATTTCTCTGCCCTGCTCTCTTCATCCTCAGACTGGTTAGCACCAGTTTTTTCTCGACCCTCCTAGCTCCATTGATAATGTGTTTAACATTTACTTTGATGCTATTCCTTGAGGCTTTTCAAAAACCTTTCTGGAAAGAAGACCATTAAAAAAAGAAAGCCTTTAGGGAAAGACAGTGAGGAAAGCTAAAGCAGAAAGGGTATGTGCTTCTGTATCATATTCCCCTGTAGGCTTTGTCTTGCTGCAAGCCTGGAGGTGACTCAATGCAAACCCATACCGCTGTAAATAGGCAATAAATATTGTCCTTTCCTAAAATACGCCTGCACTAGTTCAGTAAACCCTGATTTACTGGCTGCTGCTTGTACAAACATATG
Source organism: Nicator chloris (assembly GCA_013400495.1). Classification (NCBI taxonomy): domain Eukaryota; kingdom Metazoa; phylum Chordata; class Aves; order Passeriformes; family Pycnonotidae; genus Nicator; species Nicator chloris. Next base: position 43,412 of record WAAE01020031.1, read on the forward strand.
CATATTAAATCCCAATAAATTATTAGGGAGCTGTCAGATCAGTAATACAGATATTCCCAAAGCTGAAAGACTGTCTATAGCTTGTCCCAATATATTTACTTTTTGCAGAGGCAAGTGGTGTGGCTAGCACAGACCAAATATGTGAAAGAATTTAAAGGTGACGTGTAATACCTTATAAATGTATTCTGGGATTTTATTCTGAGCATGGCAAGGAGCATAAACTAAAACTCTATTCACCCCTCACAGGCCTAAAATATAAATCTTCAGTGCTGGTTTTGACACAGATTAAAATTACCTGTGTGCTAAGAGGTGATTAACATGTAACACATTTGGCACTAGCAGGATATATAATTACATTCAGACAGATTACTGGGCACTCCTTCTAAGCATTTGTAGCTTATCTTGTAATGTTATCTCATGCACTCACATGTTTGATTGGGATGCCTTTTTTTTTTTGGCCTTACTATTTAGAGAGTTAGAACCTGTACCCTACTGCACCTAATTTACTAATACATGGAAACATCCATTTAACTTTAAGGTTGAGCTTCAGATCTCTGCTGCATCAGGCTCTTTGTTTAAATATGTATGTTCTAGTATTGAATATTTTGCAAGATTTCATAAAACTATACAACATACCAGTTCTGTAGTCTAGACTAGAAATCAACAGATGTAACTTCATCTATTGATAGAGTAAACCATATGA
>WAAE01020032.1:0-24807 GCA_013400495.1 Nicator chloris
GGCTCCGCGGCGGGGTGGGTGCCCGCTCCCCGGCCGCAGCACGGGGTGCTGGGCCGCGTTTCCTCTCCTCGGCGGGCGGGAAGGGACGGTGGCGGAGGGGACCCGCTGCTGCCCGACGAGGAAACGGCTCCTCGGGAGGTTCCTGCCGCAGGAAGGGCCCAGCCCCACCGCTCAGCCGGGATCTCCGCTGCTGCCGGATCTGGCACGGCCTCCCTGGGCAGTGGTGATGGGGACCCCGTTAGGGGGGCCCCATGGGAGCTGCCCTGCCCTGGTTTTTGTCCCCACGCACCCCAGGGAGTTCTACTGTGTTGGCGGGCACATCCCAAGTACTCCCAGCACGTGAGTGGTGGGAAAAACAATGTGAGAGGCTGACACCAGCGGGGAGCAGCCGGAAGGAAAATGGGGAAGGGACCCCCAACCACTTGCCCAAGCGAAACCCCGGAGGATGGGCAAAAAGGATGGGGGATGGGCAGGGAGGATGGAGGACAGAGGACAAGGGACAGGCAGCACCCCCATTCCCAACCCTCTTCCCACAGACACTGTCAAGTTCAAACTGTGGAGGCTCCACTGCAGAGAAGCAAACTCAAAAATCATTTTCATTTGTTGTTAAATAGACTTTAATTATTTTTGTGTGGGGAGGAGTTAAAGGAAAATAAAATTTCTCACGAGGATGAGCAGCAGCAGGCGGGGAGGAGTGGCCCTGCTCTCCCTGGCTCTTCCCGGAGGCCACGGCCCTGGCTGGGCTCTCTGAGCGGGAGATGCTCGGGGCACCCATGGTCTCCCTGGGGCGCACAGGTCCCTAAAGGCACAAGTGTCACTTTGTCCCCTCCCTGCACGGGTCCACCACCCAGAGCAGCCCAGTTGTGCAAAACCTCCATGTAAAAAAATACCAGTTTTCAGTATCCTAAAAAACTAGAGCTTTGATCAATGTCAGTTCTCCACACCCTTGACTGGAATCCTGGGATGACACTCCGAAGAGCCACTAGGTTCCACTGGGAGGGGACATTGGCACCAGGAGGGTGACAGGGAACAGCACCCTGTTAGTGTGAAGGGGGATGGATCTTTCCAGGCCCTTTCTTTAGCCCTGGGTGGGCAGAAGTCCCTCCGTGGGGCAGGAGCACCCACCCCACACTGTCCCTGTCCCCAGGACAGGGCCAGGTGCAGGATGGGCTCTCAGGCAGGGGGGCTCTGCTTTGTCCCTCCTGCCATCCCCATCCCGAGGGCAGTGTCGAGGTCAGTGCCAGGCTACAGGCTGGGCTCTGTGCTGGCCTCCAGCTGCCGCTGGTACCGCTGCCGCCGCTCGCAGCGCGGGCACGACGGGGCCCGCGTGTGGCAGTCCCGGTGGAAGACGGTTTTGCATTCGCTGCACCTGGGAAAAGAAGGAAAAAAACCAAACCCACTGTGTTGGTAATGTCAGAGCAAAGACCAAACTTCCCCCACTGAACCAGGGGACAGTTCCCTGTCCTGGTGTGTTTTGAGCACTCACTGAGCAGAGCCCCAGTCCTGGCTCAGGAGGAGCCTTGAGTGCAGGAGCAGCAGCTGCTCAAGTGGAAAATCCACCCCAGCAGCTCCTCATCCACCCCAGCAGCTCCTCATCCACCTCAGCAGCTCCTCATGCACCCCAGCAGCTCCTCATCCACCCCAGCAGTTCATCCACCCCAGCAGCTCCTCATCCACCTCAGCCGCTCCTCATCCACCTCAGCAGCTCCTCATCCACCCCAGCAGTTCATCCACCCCAGCAGTTCATCCACCCCAGCAGCTCCGAGCGCAGCAGCTTGGCCGGAAGGAGTGTGGTGGGTGCTGCCGGCAGCTGCCAATGTGTGAGAGAGACGGGAGTGAGGTTTGAGCTGAGGTTTGTGCCCTGCTCTCCCAGCACCGAGTGCAGCTTTGAGGGTGTGACAACACCCCCTGCAACAGCAAACCCTGTGACACCAAACCCTGGACATGGAACCTTGCCACCAATCTCATGACAACAAGCCGTGTGACAGCATCGCTTGGGGACCCTTGCTTGCCATGCTGGGGTGGGACACCCCACCCTGACAGCAGGACCTGCATGTGGCAGGGAGGCTGTGGGGACAGTGAAGCTGTAGGGAAGGGACAGGGAGCCAGGAGGGAGCTGCCCTTGAGCAGGTGGCTCTGTGGAGGTGTCGGAGCTCCCTGATCTGGCTCAGCAGCAGCAGGAATGTGACACCCTGTGAAGGACCCCAGCTTGGGCCAGGGTTTCACTGCTCAGTCACCAGCAGAAACATCCCTGCTATGAGGGCTGAGGTCAGTTTTTGGGTTGTGATCCCCAACTCCTCAGTGCCAGTAAAATGTGGCTCAGCCACATGCCAGCGGGGCAGCTGGATTTACCTTCACTGTGCAAATACCTGGTGCACAATCCAGGTGTGAACAGCATGAAACACCTTAATTTCCCAAAGGATGCGTGGGACAGAGGCAGAGAAACACCTGCCAGTGCCAGGAAAGAGACCACATCATCACAGCTGGGGCCAAATCCTGATCCAGAGAGGAGCTGCAAACCCTGAGGGACTCAGGAGAGGGAAAGGCTCCTGCACGGACAGGCAGGATTTGGGATGGAAAATACACATTTCCCCGATGGAACACACTTCCATGTGGCCTCTCCGGATCAGCAGCGGTGGTGGCTGCTCTCCAGCTGTGGGGGGATTTGGGAAGCCGGGTTTTACCCGGTGTGGTTCCGAGTGGGAAGTGCCGTCTCCTGTCTCCACCTCCCCCCGAGCTGCCGGAGCAGGAGAGGGTCCTGCGCTGGCGGGGTCATTGTTTGAGGCGTAGCAGACACATCCTGCAGCGACTGCCGGTGTGACCCGGCGGCCCCAGGGCGGGCAGAGGGGCAGGAAGCCGCGTTTAGCTCCGCGAGGATGGCGGCTGAGGCGCTTTCCTGCTGCACAACCTCCTCCAGGGTGAGAAAGAAAGACGTCCAACAATCTGAGGGCTCGGCTCCACGGGACACGAGACCTCCGGCCGGCCGCCAGCCAGCTCAGGCCTGCGTGCCAGCGCTTTCCAGAGCCCGGCTGCTCTTTTTCCAGGGAAAATCGGTCCCCCTGGGGATGTTGTTGTCCTCGATAATGAGCTCAGTGCTGTTCCTGTGGCAGGGAGGGGAGCGAGCAGCGCTGCTTCTCCTCCACGGAAATACTCGCAGCCCTGGAACACATGGAGCACTTACGGATCCCAGTATCCTCGGTATTTTCTGCAGGTTCTGGGTGTTGCTGCTCACTTTTTAGGGATTGCCAGGCAAAGTGAGGCCACGCAGCCCATGAGCCTGTGAAATCTCTCTGCCAGGATTGTGCTCAATGCCAAATAGGCTAAGACAGCACAAGAGGAAACGGCCTCAAGTTGCCTCAGGGGAGGTTTAGGTCGGATACTATGGAAATTTTCTTCACTGAAAGAGTTGTCCAACTCTGGCAGAGGCTGCCCAGGCAAGTGGTGGAGTCACCATCCCTGCAGAGATTTAAAAGCCATGTGGATGTGGCACCTGGGGACGTGGGTCAGTGGTGGCCTTGGCAGTGCTGGGGGAACTGGACTTGATGATCTTACAGAGCTTGTCCAACCTGAATGATTCCACGATTCCATGACATAACCATGGAGATATGGATCTCTCCACCTCCAATGGAGCAGGCTCCTTGGCTGACAGAAGGGTTTGACTTCTTCAGCAAACCCTGATGATGGTGGGGGTGAGAGTTCCCCTTCTAACACCATCCCCATTGTGATTCCAACTCCTGTCCAGCTGCTGCACCCCAGCCCACAGCTGACCCCACTGCAGGACAGGTCTCTCTGCCTGTAAGGAATGGGAGCTCTGTGGGCAGGGGAAACACCCAGGGAGAGCCAGTATCACTCCTCTCCTGCTGCGAACATCCTCAGCCTCTCCTAGCACATCCTGCAGTGCCATTCCCCATCCATCTCTGCTCCCAGAGAAGCTATGGCTGCCCCATCCCTGGAAGTGTCCAAGGCCAGCTTGGACAGGATTTGGAAGGTGTCCCTGCCCATGGCAGGGGGTGGCATTGGAAGGGCTTTAATGTCCCTCCAACCCAAAACCATTTAGCATTCTATGAAATCCGTGTCTGTATGTGCATCCTTCCTTCTGTGGCTGTAGAGGAATGCAGGACAGTCCCACTGCTACTTCCCCTTCCCTCCTTCAGCCCCTGCAACAGGTCAGACCAACCCTGAGTGGGAGAGGCACTGGCCAGGTAAGCAGGACAGGGATATACAGAACCTTCCTCCTCCTCCCTCCAGCCCCTTGGCTGCCCTGTCACCCAGCATCCAGCAAGGCCTTTGCAGGCTAACAGCAAGGTGCTGGTGGCTCTGTGTCTTCAGTCTGCAAAGCCACCTCTCTTGGTGACATCTTGGCTCTGTGAGGATGGTCTGCTCCTGCCCCAAACAGCCCAGATTTGGTTTGGAGCATCCTGGAGCTGATGGGTTCCATGAGGACATGGGCATAAGGATGTGGGAACTGCGAGGATGAGTCCCACAAGGATGGGGGAACCACAAGGATGTAGCTCCCACAAGGACATGGGCACCATGAGGATGCAACTCCCACAAGGACATGGGCACAAGGATGTGGCTCCCACGAGGACATGGGCACCACAGCATGGTTCCCATGGTTGAGGACATGGCAACCACAAGGTTGTGGGCATCACGAGGATGCACACAGAGAGCCATTTCCAATTCCCCACGTGCCTTGGAAGTGGGGTGTGCTCGCAGACCCTGAGCAGAACTCAGGGGTTGGTTGGGGCTGCAGTAAGCCAGGCAGCAGCCCTGGGTGCCCTGGCTGCAGGGGGGCGGGGCAGAGGTGGCTCACTCACCTGGTGGTAGTGTCAAACTCGAAGGGGAAGATGATGTCGCTGCTGTTGCAGATCTGGCAGATGAAGCCGCGCTGGGTGCACAGGTCGCAGCTGTAGACGTGGTGGGACGCGAACTGCAGCAGCGACTGCAGGAAGGTCTCGAAGACGCCGTCGGCGATCTGGGGGTCACAGGGGTCAGTGCTCCTGGAGCCCCACCCCGGCGGGGTTTGTTGTGTCACACCCATTCTTTGGGCTCCACCTGAAGGCAGGGCTGTCCTCCAAAACAACCCCCATCCCACAGGCCTGGAGTGCAGTGGGACTCTGGATTGCTGAGAGCAGCACCCACAACGTGCCAGGATGGAGTCCCGGCTTGGGAATCACTGAAAAACCCAACTGTTGGGAACCTCCTGCTGAAGGAGCAGCACGTGGCATCCCCACAGACACTGGGGTGTTTTCACCTGGAAAACCCCAACAACTGGGCCAGGGGGCTTGGAGCGACCTGGTCTAATGGCAGGTGGAACTGGATGGCAAGGGTGTGACTAGGTGGTCTTTAAGGTCCCTTCCAACCAAAACCATTCTGTGATTCTATGACCATGCACAGCTCTCACCTGGCTCAGATCAGCCACGCTGTATTTGTGGGGACACTCCAGGAGGTAATGCCTGTGATCAAGCCTGCAAAGAAGCACAAAGAGGAAGGGGGTAGATGGTTTCCACCACACCTCCAACAGCTTTGGAGCAAGGAGGAGCCTGAATAAAGCAGCCTCTTGAAGTGAATTACTGCAGAGCCCATTTTCATGTCCCAAATCCTGGACTGTAAATCACGTGAGAGCATTTCAAAGCAGAAGGGAAAAGAAAATAAATATCTCATCTATTTTGCCAGGTGTTTCCTGTCCAGCCAGAAGCTCCTCGGCCAGGAAGGTGTTTCCTGACTCACAGCTCATAGTGCTGACCCAGCCAACAGATGGGTAACTCCTCAGAGCAGATGATATGGAGGGAAAAACCAGCCTGAGCCTTGGCAGCACCACTCCCTGCTCCCATGGCGAGTGAGGAGGGGGACCAGGAGACCACCAGTGTGCCAAGAGAGGGGAATGTCACCCCAGGAAGGCCCTCACCGCTTGCTGAGCTCCTTCAGGGCGCCGCTGCGGCACATGATGAGATAATCCCCCAGCAGCTTCAGCTGCTCCCGGCTGCGCAGGATCCGCCCCATCCTCTCCACGTGCTCGTAGAGGCTCTCATTGACCAGCTTCAGGTCAATCAGCGGCTGGTTTCGGATCTGCGTGAGGAACTTCAGGGCCTGCTTGCACACCTGGGGCACAGAGAGAGGGGACAGGTGGACACAGACCATGGAGCAGCCCTAGAGCTCGGAGGGAGGTTGGGAGTGGGCATTTCCAGCCCAGGGAATGCCCAGATGGACCTTCAGGAAGCAGATGCCGGAGTGTTTCCCTGCTCTGTGCACGGAGCCAGCCCAGGACTCACCCCTCGTTTGGTGAGATCCCAGTTGTGGATGAGGCGGGAGGGGATCACGGTCTCCTCGTCGCGGTGGCAGCTGTCGCAGTAGTAGAGCCCAGAGAAGGCGCAGAGCTTGGGCCTGGCGAAGGAGAAGCCGACCTGCCGGGAGCAGCCTGCGGGAGCAGGGGGTGAGAGGGGCCTGTGCTGCCCACAGCCTCTGCCCACCACTGCCCGGATGGGGGAGAAACTGTTGGCAGCATGGAATTGAACAATAAAGTTTTGGGAAAGGGTAGAGACCACCTAAAGCACCTGCAGGACGTTCACTGTGAGGCCTCCAGCCCCCTCCTCGTGGATTTAAGCCTATGATGGTTCAACAGTTGCTGCTTCACTTTTTCTCCATGAAAAGGAGGCTGAACGATTTGTGAACCCACTTTTATACATCAAGTGGTTCAATTGGGTTTTGGATTTTTTTTTCCCATCCCAGCGGTTTAGGGAAGAATCTAAAGCTCACTTGCTGCCCCATCACCTCCACCAGTAACTTTGCACTATTTTGCCTTCACTCAGCCCTTTTCTTTTCTGCTGCTGTCACAGGGTACCAAAACCTCATCTGCAAGGGATGAGATCAGGATGGATTAATCCCAAAACACCTTTCTTATAGTAGTGGGGAACCCACTACTCCATCCATTGCACTCTGGAGTAGCTGGAGCTTATCTCCCCAAAATATTCATGGAGATCATGTGTTGCTTTCTGAATTAATAAGAAAAACCAGCCTTTACTGCTCATTACTGTGAGATGGAAGGGAGCACATTGGGTGTCAGGCTGGGAGGGGGGTGAAGGCAGGGCAGGCAGATCCCTAGAGAAAACCTACACAGAAAAACTGCGAATTTGTCTTTTTGGCTCCTGGCTTCCAGCTGTGGGGAGGTGGAAGATGCAGGACACAGCCTGGAAGGGAAGGCAGAGACCAAATAGACCAGAAAAAACAATCATATAAAAAAAGGAGAGAGATTAAAAGAAAAAACTCAACCTGCTGGAGGGTACAAGAAATATAATTGAAGCAGGAGAGAAATCTGAAATTTAATTAACTTAGCAAGGTAAAGAGCAAATTACAGCTCCTGTGGAGGTCAGTGAAGGTGCCACCAGAATCTCCCCACATGCCGAGAGGCATCAGGGGAAGGGTAAATGATTGTTTTGCAAAATCAGCCCGTCACACCCATGGTAATCCCTGCTCCCATGCTGCCTTACTGGAAAAACTGCTCCAGATTGCACTTTCCTCACAGGCTGGGGCCTCAAAATGCCCAGGAAGAGAGTCCTGAGCTTCCTGATCCACCCACTTTCCCCGTCTGTACCAAAAGCATCTTAAATGTTACAGCCCAGTAACACCCCAGTTGGACTGGGCTGGGGTGGGATGGGGACTCAGCATGGGGTCCTCACCCTGTGCCCACAGGACACCACAGGTGCCCTGGCTGGGGATATGAAGCCCCACTAAGGGGATCTTGTGCTGCTGAGATCCCTGGGAAGACAGAAGCTGTGGCTGCCCCTGGATCCCTGTCGGTGTCCAAGACCAGCTTGGACAGCGCTTGGAACACCCTGGGATAGTGGAAGGTGTCCCTGTCCCCGGCAGGGGGTGGGACTGCATGGGCTTTAGAGTCCTTCCAACCCAAACCATTGCACGGTTCTGTACCTGCACAGATGAAACTCTGCGAGTCCAGGCCCTTCTCCATGGGGATGGCCACCAGGTACTGCAACAAGAAGCTGTTTTCCTTCACAGTGTTCTTCAGGACAACCTGGGAGTGCCCATCCAAGCTGCCCCCCAGGGTCAGCGCCTCCTCAGCGCTCTCCAGGTAGGACATGAGCACCTCTCGGACCAGCTCCCGCCACGAGGCCGCCTCCTCCGCGCTCTCAGCCTGCAGCTTCAGCACAGCCTTGGAAGTGATGACCTTGAAGAAGGAGGGTCCCCCCAGGCTTGTGTCTGGAAGGATGTCCTGGATGGTCTCTATGCCGTAACTGTTGCTTAAAACTTTGTCGTTGTTTCTGATTTTAAAGCACTTCAGAGTTTCTAGAGACAGGGAAAAAATAAACGGGACCCAGGTTTTGTCCACGTCCATGTACAGAACAGCCTCTTTGATCGCATCCAGCTCTGCTTCTGGAGCTGGTGTCCAGTCCAAGCTGTGCCTGGGCACGTCAGTGTACTGGAGAGCACTGGAATCGCCCTTGACGGGCTGGGCTTCGCCTCCATCCTCGGAATACTCCAGAGTCTCCCAGTCCTCCTCCTCCAGCTGCGGCCGGCACTTGCGCAGCGCCTCGCGGATCCTGTCCAGCCAGTCCTCGGCCTCGTCCTGCGAAGGGGCTCGAAGGAAGAGCTTTTTCCCCAGGAAAACCAGCTCGAAGCGGCCGTCGGAGTGGGTGAGCGCCAGGGACTCGCAGCGCAGCAGGGAGTAGGTCTCCACACAGATCCGGTCCTCGTGGTCCAGGAAGAGCCGCAGCTCCAGTGGGGACAGCTCGCAGGAGAACTCCTTCCAAATCCCCATGGCTCCTCGCCGTTCCAGGCTGCCCAGCTTCAGCAGCCCACGGAAAGGGTTGGAAAGACCTGGGGCAAGACATGGCTCAGTTTAAGTGAGAGAGGGGAAGCTAGTGGGGAGAGAAAAGCCAAGAGGGCCTCAAAGCAAGGACCCAGAGGCATGGCAGGGGTGAGAGCCAGTGCTGGTACATGGTGGGCCGGAGCAGGAGCTGATGGGACCTTGGTCTCTATCACTGTCCACCTGCATTTGAGTTTCTGTGAGGATGGGAATGAGATGAGAGGCTGGGAACAAGTGGGATAAAGGAAAGGCATCCCACAGAGTGGACAGACCCTCTCCCACTAAATGCTTCCCACCAGAAGGGCTCAGCAATGCCTTGGGACGCTGCTCCACTGCCTTCTGTAGCTCCCAGTGCTGCCATCAGCTCACAGCAGGCAATGGCTCTCCCCAGCCAGCCCGTCCCCACCTGCAGCAGCCCCCAAGCACGAGGGCAGCAGGGGGTGGCACGTACCCATCTGTCTGCGGTGCACCACGCTGAAGCCCTTCTGCTCCCGCTCCGGGGACATTTTGGGCTTCCCAGTGTCCGAGGATGGCACTGAGAGCCTTTCCAAGTCCAGAGCACTGATGAGCCCTGGGGCTGGCCCCTCGCTGTCCTCCTCTGGCCCAAAGCCGTTGGTGTCGGCCGTGCTCCTGCTGCTCTCTCCCAGGGAAGGTCTGTAGAAATCATCTTCTGAGATCCAGCTCTGCTGTTAAAAAATGAAATATTAATTATTAAGCTCATCAAACACACTCTGCCCCTCAAACACACACATCCACAGGAACCCCTCCTTGGGGGCTGCTCCTGTGCAGCCCAAATCCCAGGCACTGACGTGTGGATTTAATAGAAGGTGTCCCTACTCATGGCAGGAGGATGGGAATGAGATGAGTCTTAAGGTCCCTTCCTCCCCAAACCATTCCATGACTGTCTGATTTTCCGCTGGCCATTCCCAGATAGATGGCTTCCCTGCTCCCTCCAACTAGAGAATGATCCACGGGATTGTATCAACAGCTGGAAAATACTGGGATTGTATTCTGGTGGGATAATAAAATAAAATAAAAATCAATCTGTTCTTTCCTCCTAAAATCACTGTGGAAGGAGAGCACATTCCCTGCAATGACCACAGGTCCATGGAGTTTTACTGATGGGGGTGAAATTCATGCCCATGGAAAGGCATGAGCTGGAGCAGCTGGAGCAGCTGGAGCAGCTGGAGCAGCAGCACCAGGAGGAACAGAGATGGGGAAAGGCACAGAGATGTCCAGGGTGAAATAGAGACCTATGGCTCACAAGAGGATGCAACAGGGGCCTGGACTGTGCAGGGGAAAAATAAGGCAGGGAAAGCAGAAGCAGCCTCTGTCTGCATGCGCCAGGAGGGGAGGAGATCCATAAGCTGAAAAAAATTTGGCTGTAGCTTCTCCAGGAGCTTTTCTGGCTACAAGAATCCCAGAATCATTAAGGGAGAGAAACCCTTCAAGTCCCACCTGTGCCCAATCCCCACCCTGGCAGCCAGACCAGGGCATTGGGTGCCATGTCCAGGCATTCCTTGGACATCTCCAGGGACAGGGACTCCACCACCTCCCTGGGCACCCCCTTCCAATGCCAGACCACCCTTTCAGTGAAGAAATTCCTCCTGAAAGAAGCAAGGTTCTGGGACAAGGTGCCAGAGCAAACACCAGGAGGAAAAAACAACCTAGCTCAGCACCCTGGCACAAGACAGCAGCATTCCTAGACCCTTCTAGGACTGCATCCCAACAGGAATGTCTTTCAACCCACTTTCATGGCCTTACAAGAGCCTTTTATTTTGAATAACAACCTAAGTGAGAGCAGAAGAGCTGTCACCACCCTGCGGGGAGGATCACGGGTGGCGGCTCCTGGATTACTCCTGGGGCAGGAATGCAGGTTGCTCTCCATGAGTCATGGAGAGCAGGGGGAATTTCCTGTTGACACAGTATGTTATACATAGATTAGGTCAAACTGGCTCTGGGCCAGGAGGAAGCAGCGGAAATGGGATAAGCGGGAGGGAACCAGGAGGAGCAGAGAGCAAAAGGAGAAATGGTCTGGAGGGTGTGAGGTATATCCTACCCTCACCAGCATGGAAAGGATGGGAACCAGCAGGGAAACAATGGGAACCAGGACGGAACAGTCAGTAACAAATGAGACAGAGGACAGGGCTGTTCAAAGGGTTTCCTAAAGCAGAAGCCAGTGGATGTGGATCAGCTCCCGGTGGCAGCAGGGGAAATCCGCTGCTGCTCGAGACCAACACCCCGGAATGTCATCCCACTTTGGGAACAGATGTGCTGCAAGAGGATTTTCCCACTGGGAAACCAGTTTGTTTCCTGTCCAGTCAACCCTTTTCCCTCCTTTTATGTGGACCATAAATGAAGAAAAGTCCCCATGAGAACCTCGACTCTGGGGCTGTTTTATCGCTTGCACACAGCCCACGGCCAGATTTGTGAGAGCTCACTCCTCTCCAGATATCCCTAACAAACCCAAAACTTCCTGCTGCAGCTGCTCCTGGAGAGAGGTGACTGACAGGCCAGGCAGGGCTTCAAAAGATTTGGTACCTCTTTCACCAGGGAATACAGACTTTGATCCAGTTTCTCCTGAAGCAGCTGCATGGCCACAGCTCCAAGGGGTGGGAATCATCCCCGATAACCAAGTGGGAGCAGCATGGAAGATGAGAGTTTGGAGAAATTTATCCATGGAAGTGTCCAAGGCCAGGCTGGATGGGACTTGGAGCAACGTGGTCTAACAGAAGGTGTCCCTGCCGATGGCAGTTGGAACTGGATGAACTTTAAGGTCCCTTCCAACCCAAATCATTCTGGGATTCCCTGATTCTAGAAAAGCAGTGCCTATTGGAGCTGTCCTGTTTTATTTCCCTTCACCACTGGGTACAAACCCAAGCAGATGGGTAGGGAGGGAGCTGTAGCACCTACCGGACACCCCAGCAGGGGAGAGAGCAGGTGCTGGGCCGTGGGGCTGCGGACAGCCGGGCTCTCCTCGCTGCCACCTGGAGATGGAGAGCACCCAGAGATGCTCTCTGCTCTGCCTGGACCATCCCGAGGGGCCGGGATTCCGGACGTGCTGCCAGCATCTCCATCCCCACGGCCGGGGGGCGCAGGGTCTGCTGTCTGCACAGAGATGTCACTGCCGGGGGGACACTCCTGGTGCCTTCCGTGGGTGGGGGCCGGGCAGGTGGGCAATGCTGGGGCAGGCCGAGGGGAGCAGTCCAGCATGCTGGGGAGCATCTGTCCCTCCGGGGCATCCGGGCTTGGCCTGGCCTTGCTGAACTCTGACAACACCCTTGAAATGGAAAAGTGATCAGTTTGAAGGTAGCACAACAACCAAAACCTATAATCCCCCCGTTATTGCAAATTGTAACCACGTAAAAAGGGTTCAGTGTCACTGCTGGCCTCTGTGGGATGGCAGCACAGTGTGGATGGAAAATCCCTGTGATGCCAACAGAAAAATGTTGGATTTGTGCCCCACAGAGCAGCGCCAGCCCCACGGCACACAGCAAGACCCTGCCTGTGAAGGGAGCATTTCCCAATTACACCCATTAATGGGGTTTAATTTGGTGGATGGAGGGACAGCACTGGGTGGTCCCCACAGCCCCAGCCCCATGTACAGCTCCTGGACAAGATCTATAGCCGTGGACCATATGCCAAATTCCAACTGTTTTCATTAATGAGCAATTAACAGTGGAGCCTGGCCAGAGGATCAGCTGTTCCTGTGGTCCCACTGCACTGCCAGCCCCAGAATTAAACCAGCCCAAGACAAAAACTCAAAGGAGTGTCTCCATCACGAGTTTAATCCAATCAAGGCAAGTTCTTCCAGGATCATTGGAAGATGCAAAATCCTGGAAGTAGGGAATGATGCTGTTATAGATAGGGAAGCACAGCCTGCAGCTCCAACTCTTCCTGAAGACTGGAACTGCAAGTGTCACCCCAAGGCTTGGTCCCCTCAGAGTCACACTCTAAAGGTGAAAGGCAAAATATTTACAGATTACTCAGAGTTTATATAACCCTGGAAATCTTTGTGCTGGATGCTTGGCAGGAATAAATCACAAGGATGACAAACGAGAAACCTCTCTGAATGATCTGCCGAAGCTTCAAATTACAGCCCTTCCCTGTGACCAAACTCATTTCTTTCCCCCTCTGGAAAGCCCTGGAGCATCCCCCAGCGTACGCCAGGAAGATGTGACATTCCTGAAACCAGGGAGCAGCATTTTTCTGACATTTCTGTCCTGGTAAAGAGGACACACACACACTTCAGTGGTCAGGAGCTCATTTGCAGTGGCAGCAGAGTCTCAACAAGCCGTGCCGAGTTAATGAAAAGAACAAAAGCTCCTTCCAGAACGGAAAAAGAGCTTGTTAAAGCAAAACAGGGAGAAAAACTTCCTGCCTATAGAGAGAAAACAACAAGAGCACAGAGAGGGTCAAAAATCCCTTTGGAGAGATGTGGGGAGAGACTCACTCCTGCAGGGACCTGTCCAGGTCCTCGGCAGTGGCCGTGCCCAGGTCGGAGTCGCAGGACAGCGGCTCCTCGCCGCGCTCGGGGCTGCGGGCGCACGGCACCGGGGGGAGGCTGTCGGAGCCCAGGCTGGAGGAGAGCTGGGACGAGCTCGTGGTGTTCAAGCTCAGCGAGGACGACGTGAGCTTGATCTTGCTGCTGGCTTTGCCGATGGGCAGGACAGGGGCTTGGATCTCGATCTCATCCGACCCCGAGGACTGGGAGATGGAGCCCAGCGATGCTTTCCTGCAGGGTTCGGAGGCCGAGGACGTGAGGGGCTCCAGCAGCTCGGACACGGGACACAGACCCGACAGGGACAGCGGGGTGATGGTCCACTCATTCAGAACTGCTGACTTGTAGGAGAGCTCGAAGGTTAAGGATGATAAACCCTGCAAGTAGCAGAGGAGGAACTCGCACTCTTCGGCGTCCAGGAGCAGAGCTGGGGCTTGGTAGTACTCGTGCAGCCGGGTGCGGTCCCGCAGCAGCAGCTTCAGGTAACACTCCATGAGGCTGTCGTTCAGGGCCAGCCGCAGCCAGGCCCGGCAGCGCCCCACATCCGTGTTGATAAACATCAGTTGTTCCAGCTCCGAGACAATATTTCTGGGAAAGGAGGAAAAAGAACAGAACAGGAGTGAGTGGCTCTGTTTTGGTCCATCCCTGCAGGATGCAGGAGGGCCAGAGCCTTCATCAGACACTGCCCAACCTGCTCTGCTACAGGGAGTGCAGGAGTTGGGATAAAACTGGCTGTGGAAAATCTCTCTCCTTCGTGGAAAGTGTGGTTTTCCACGGAGGGAGATGGCTCCTGAATGGCCCAAACTAAATCTGTTGGTAAAGACCCCAGGCAGTTCTGTGATGCCTCTGGCTGACCCTCCTCTCTCTGACTGGAGGCATCTCCCACCCATTGCTTGCACTGGGCGAGGATGCAGAGGGGAGAATTCCTGCTGTCCTTGTGTATTTGTGGGGTTTGTGCTGGCTGGATCCTCCTTGGTGACAACCACATGTCTAAATTCTCACTTCAAATTTAAAAGTAGTCAAAACACAGTGAAAACTGTTGTGGCAGCCTCAAAGAAACAACCTGGCCGGGGTTGAGCTCAAGTAATCCCAAACTCCTGAATTCAGCTGTTCTTCCCTAAAATTCAACAGTGACACCGCGCTTCCTGATCCTCCCTGCTCCCAGCTCACTGCACACACCTCAAAAACCAGAGCAAAGATTTTGTAAGACTTCTTCTCTAGTCTGTCTTTCAAGCCAGAAAACCTTCAAAGGGCACAAAAATATCCCCCATAGCATGTGAAAGAGCTATTTTCATCTGTTCTTCCATAATTCAGGAGTCGGTGATGAAGCTGGATGAGGCTTTCAGAACAATTTGTGTGTGGGCTGTTATTTACTGTGTGTCAACTTGACTTAGGGAGTGGCTTAGAAAACCCCAGTAAACAGTGATCACTCAGGAGAGACCTCCTCAAAGGCTGGCTGGGACATGGGGAAACAGGGCCAACCAGTCCCAGCAGATCCAGGCCAGGAGAGAACCCAGATCCTGTGTTGTGCATAAACAGCTGCTACTGGAGACCACTGTGGTCACTGGGGTTCCACTGGGCCCAGAAATCCAGCCTGGCACCCAGAAATAAATAGGAAATGGGTGCGCCTTCAGTTTCAATCCTCAACTTTTTGGGGACATCAGCTCACCCCCAGCACACGCTGAGCAGGCATGTGGGGGCTCAGCCCCTCTTGGCACCGCAGGGGCTTCACTCTGCTACCTCCATCTCCCAGGGTCCAGGGCAGGCCCCCAAAAGCCCTGTGAGAGTATCTTTCCCTGCAGCTGAGGGGACTGAGCACAGAGATGGGGTAGAGACACATGTGTCCACCAAGCCCTCCCCCTCATTCCCTGAATCTGACGACACCAAAAGAAGGGATAAACGTGGGGGTGTGAATCCCTGCCAGCAGCAAGAGCCACTCACCGATGTGTGATGCTCTTCAGCAGGCCCCAAAAGACTGGCTGGGGAAGGGGGCCCCGACCCCCTGATTTCTTCCCTTTCCCCCCACTCTCTGCCTTGATGTGCTTTGCCTTCAGCCCGTGCACAAACACAGCCTCCAGGGCACTGCAGAGCGTGTTGGCGTTGCCGTCATCACTGGTGACCACGGCATCCGAGCTCACATACTGCTTCTGCAGAGCCTTGATGGCATTCACCAGTTGCTTCTTGATCAGCTGCAAGACAGGAGGTGCAGGTTTGGATCATAAAAGTGAAAATATTAGGAAGGATTTAATGAGAAAGAGCTCAAAAACAGTAAGGCTTATCCACAGTGAAGCACCATGCGACTCCTGCCTCATCCTCACCCTTTGGAGTGGCTGAACCAGTCAAGCTGGGGACTCACACTCCTGGCATCCGGCTTATTTTGTCATAAAAATAATAATTTATGCAATTTTAGCTGGTGTTTCAGAACTGGGGTTGCCTTTAGAGCATGCGGTGCTTCCTCTGCAGACAGGAAATGGCTGAGGGGATGGGGAAAAAGGAATTGGTTCTTTCCAGGCGCTCTCTCGGGGGAAACACGAGGATTAAGTGTGGGTGAGAAAGGAGAAACTCAGAGGAGGGAACGGATCCCCTGAGCTCGTGCAGGTCAGCCCAAGCAGCATGTGACATGTGACACAGGGCCCGCCAGCAGAAATCAAAGTCATCGACCTCACGGGCTGTGCTGGGTAAACACTCAGGGGACGGGCCCCAAACGAGCAGGGTTTGGAAGGACTTCGGGGTTCAGCTGCTGCCCTTACAGAGACTCAATGGGTTCTGAAGCTGGAATGTGGGAATTTTGCCTTCCAGCAGCTTTACTTCTTCTTCCACCAGTCGAAAGCAGCAAGTTTGGTGAATTTAACAATTTCACACCGGTGGAGCTGAGCCTGGATATCTCAACCAATCTTATTTTAAATTAAGGTTGTGTTGCTCAGCAGGTGCTTGGAAAACACCACAAATCCATCCTCAAATTCCAACCAAACAATCCATGTTTCAGCACCATGTAGCATTCCCAGCAAATGCTGAATGTTCCCTGAGCAGGGCTCTGCAGATTTTGACTCCAGTCTGAGTTGGCTGCACAAACCTGTATTAAATTTCCAGCCTGGGATATTTTTTTCAGCATCTAAATAAGATTCCCAGCAGCTGTAGCTCAAGGACAACAGCCAGGGAAGTGTGTTCCTTATTTGGGGTGCTGTTTTCCAGCTTTTTCAGCTGTCCCTCAGGTCTGCTGCTCCATGGAAGGAGCACTGAGGGCAGAGAAGAATAAAGAGTGCAGATGATTTTATCAGTCATGCACGGATTCATCCGTGGGATGAATAAAACACTTGGGTTTAACTGCTGATGTTGAACTTTGCTTATTGAATGTGCTTAGACTTCCAAAGTTGGGTGAAGAGACCCCAGATTGGGGGAGACAACACTCCTTCATCCAGGTGTCAAAGCTGAGCACCTTCCCCGCCCCACATGAGGTCTTGCAAAGGCCAAGGTGTGATTTAACCCCTTATTTCCTTTAATCCCCCAACCCAGACAAACCATCAAGGATCCCTTTCCAATCCCAGTATAAACCATCCTAATCCCAGGCAGCACCCACAAGTCCTACTTGTCCCCAGCAGTGCCTGGAGTTGCACTGGGAGCTGTCTGGGGAGCACTGGGGGGGTCTGGCTCACCTGGATGGCTTCCTTGGGGTCCTCGGGGTGGCTGGAATGCATCTCTGCTGCTGCCACTCCCCACACTGCCTTCACATGTCACCTGTGGGACAAGGAGGGCATGGTTGAGCACCCAGGGGTTCCACCCACTCACCTGCCAGGGGAAGGGCTCCTGGTGCCACCCAAAAGGGATGGATCCTGCCCTGAGGCATTCTGCAGGTGCTCCTGGCCAGGACATTGTGGGATCTGAGGTGGGAGTGACTGACATGGAAAGGACTGTGATTCCCAGGGACAATGCCCAGGGACACTTCCCAGGGACCAGGAGAGTTTCAGGCAAAATACAGCATGGCCAAGAGACCAGGAAGGAGTAATGAACCCCTGTTAGGGGCCCTCAGGCAGCCCCCAGGTCTGGCCAGCAGTGCCACAGGCATGGCCAGGGACTGCTCCCCTTGTCCCTGTGTCACCTGGAATGCCTAAGCCTGGAAAAGGCTACCAAAAACCAAATGGGAGTGGCATTAGGTGGCCTGGACAAGGGGTGTCATCCCCCAGCAGAACCTGGGGCGAGGTGACAGCAGTTCAGGTCTCTGTCACGTGCCAGAGGAATGATGCTGCTCCAAACCCAGCTGGGACAGAACCTATCAGCACAGAGCTGTCTGGGGAGATGGGAAAGAATTGTGGAATGCCAGGATGGTTTGGGTTGGAAAGGACCTTAAAGTCCACCCAGTTTCACCCCCTGTCATGGGCAGGGACACCTTCCACTATCCCAGGTTGCTCCAAGCTCTGTCCAGCCTGGCCTTGGGCACTTCCAGGGATCCAGGGGCAGCCACAGCTTCTCTGGGCACCCTGTGGCAGGGCCTCCCCACTCTCACAGGAGGAATTTCTTGCCAATCTGAATCTCCATTTTGAGTTTAAACCCATTCTCCCTTGTCCTGTCACTGTCTGCCCATGTAAAGTCCCTCTCTACATTTTTAAAAAGCCCCTCTAAGTACTGAAAGGCTTCTGGTTCTCCATGAGGCAGATGAAACACAGCATCTCCCCATGCTGGGGGGTGCCAGGGCTGCTCTGCTGCTTTGGTGAGAGACAAAAACAGTGCCCTCCTGTTATGGAAAACCCTGCAAAAACCTGATCTGAGCAGTATTAGCAACCTGGCCAGGTCACCTGCCACTGCAGGGACAACAAGGGACCTTTGACTTCTGACTCTTGGCTTCCTGCCCCGCTCCTCCCTCAGAGCTGTCTGTGAAATCCAGCTGTGCCTGGAGCCTCTGAGCAGAACACACAGTGTCAGAAGGACACCCATGGCACAGCTGGATCCCTCTCCAAACACAGCTGGATCCCTGACACCACAGCTGGATTCCTGACCCCACACAGCAGGGCCTGGCATGAAAAGGGGTCCAAGAGCTGCTGCAGCACCTGCTACTGCTCACAGCTTCCTAAGTATATGAGATGCTGGAGAAGGAATTTATTTATAGAATCCTAGAATGGTTTGGGCTGGAAGGGGCCTTAAGGATGAGCCAGTCCCACCCCCTGCCATGGGCAGGGACACCTTCCACTATCCCAGATTGCTCCAAGTCGTGTCCAATCTGGCCTTGGACACTTCCAGGGGCAGCCACAGCTGCTCTGGGCACCCTGTGCCAGGGCCTCCCCATCCTCTCCTCTGTCAGTGTGAAACCATTCCACCTTGTCCTATCAAACTATTCCCTTAAGCTGGAATCAGTTGCCATCTGAATGGAGAAGAGCCCAGCTGTTGGCCACAGGGTTGGATCTGCCTCCAGCAGACAATAGGCTTGGAATGGCATTGATGTCTCAGATTTTATTTCCAAGCCAACACAAAATACCCAGAGCTTTCTCTGAGTAGAGCTAACAGCATCAACCTGCCCCCCTCCTGCCAAGTCTGGGCAGAAACATGGTTTGCTGAGCAGCTCCTACACGGTCACAGCCAGTCCTGAAGGCAGCACTGTCCAAATCAGGGGCAGTTTAAACCTAGAGTGGCCCAAATCCACAGTGGCCCAAACCCAGAGGAGCTCAAGTCTGGTGCAGCCCAAATCCAGACATTCCAGACCTGAAACCTCCCAGACCCAGAGCATCCTGTGCAGGCACCACAGCAGCTGGCCCTACTGAAAGCAGTAGGACAAGATCTCCTTGGGGCCAAATCCAGGACACACCCTCAGTGTTTCCAGGGTTCAGAGACGATTTCAGAGAAAATGAAACTGTTTTTGTTGTGGCTTGTCATAAGATTTCCTCTCCCTGTGTTGCAACACAGAAATGGGGGAGCACAGGAAAGTTAACCTCTGGCTCAGGGACTGCTGGGGAGGTTGGGGCAGTGAGGGGCTCCTGAAGTGGCAGCAGTGGTTGACAAGGACTGCCACCCCCATGTCTGCCTTCCACACAGGAGGTTCCAGCTCCTCAGGGCTGGGCAGCCTCTACCCCGTTCCCCACCACCTCCTGCTATACCCTGAGAACAAGAGGCACATCCCCCCTGAGACAAGTCAGGTGGGAGACCCAAGGATGGGAGAGTCAAGAGCAGGAAATCCCAGAGTGAGGGGAGATCCAGGTGTGGGAGAAGACTCAAAGGTGAGAGTCCTGAGGGACATCTGAGAATGAGACCCAACGGTGGAAGACTTGAGGGTGGGAGACTCAAGGAGGGGCACAGGGTGGCATCTCTCATGCCCAGGGAGGCAGCACAGGTGTTCCAGTTCCAGGACCATCCTGGAGTCCTGAGCTGCTCACAGGGAAAGGGGTGACAGCAGAGGTGACAGAAGAAAAAAACTTCATCTAAGTTTTTCAAAGACCTGGTCTAAGTTTTACAAAGTGAGAGTTATTCCCCCAAAACACTCTCCTTTGCCAGCATCACCTCTCCCAGTGCCTGTGGGAGGCGAGAGCTGAGGAGGACAACCTGCCACCTTCACCACGCGACTCTCCACTCCCACCACAACCAGTCCAACCAGTTTGTTCCAGCACCACAAATCCACACGGCACCACTTCTGTGGGACAGCATTTTCCTGAATAACAAGTGCAAGGAAGCAGCTCTGAGGAGGATTTCACCAAACAAAATCTTAGGTGAAACACAG
This sequence comes from Nicator chloris, assembly GCA_013400495.1. Classification (NCBI taxonomy): domain Eukaryota; kingdom Metazoa; phylum Chordata; class Aves; order Passeriformes; family Pycnonotidae; genus Nicator; species Nicator chloris. The sequence goes on from WAAE01020032.1 coordinate 20,023, forward strand.
GGAAATCAGAACAGCAGCTCTGGCACTGGGTCTAGAAAGACCTAGAGAGCCCTGGAGCACTTCCGAGTGGATCCTGGAAAGCTACGGCTGTTCCTTGTCATCTTGGAAGATAAAGAAATGGGATGGATGTGCAAACAGAGAGACAAGCACAGCTACAGCAGAGAAAACCCACCAGGTTTTCCTGGGTGACACAGGGAAAGGCAAACAGGTGAGGAACAACCCCAGGCAGGGACCTACCTAGAAGAAGAGTCACTGGTGCGAGGGTGCGAGGTGCAGAGCTGCTGATTTCCCAAACTGCTGCAAACCAGCCAGATTCTTTGGAAACAGCTGGAATCAAGGCTCATGCCAGCAGAGCAGAGCCCCTGTCCCAGAGCTTGGCTCCTTGGTCTCCCAAGAAGTGACGCTCTGCAAGTTATAAATAAACAGCAGGTCACTGCCTGTGCTCTGGGATGGAAAACAACGATGGCAGCGTGAGCGGTGACTCAAGGCCTGGACACACAGCAAGTCATTTTCCAAGCACGAGTGCTGTGCCAGTCACCCTCTGCCCTGGGGACATGGGAGCTCTGGTGGCACGGTGGGTCCAAGGGCTGCTGTGGGGACAGTTCCTCTCCTCCTACACAGCTCCTGCTTTCCACCCAGAGCCAAGGGCAAGCTGGCCCCAGAGACAGCCCAGGAGCAGCAAAGCCAGTGGCATGGCATGGGGGTTAGACAAAACCCCTGGGAACAGCTTGGCGAGGGTTAGGACAGGACAGAGCCCCAGCAGGACCCTCATGGTCTGACTTTGGCTCCTTCCCTGTGCCCAGCCTGAGGTGGCAGTGCTGTGATTCCCACAGCAGGAACACAGGCATGGAGTGAGGAATGGGACCATCACACCACCCTCATCCCTATTTGTCACAGCTGACAAACCTGGTGGTGGCTGGAGAAGTGTCACCGCTGATGAGCCTGTCCAGCTTCTGCCCTGCAAGGGCCCAGGAGCAGCGAGGGGAGGAAGAGCAGCCACTGAGCTCCCAGCCTGGCCGGTGAGACTGTGTTCCCAAACACTCCAAACTGGGAATTTCCTTCAGTCTATCACCTACTCCTGCACTAGGCTACAATTTGCTGGAGCCACAGGGAGAGCTGGGGTTGATTTTCCGTGGTGCTGCAGCTGCTGGAGCCACCATGCACGGGCCAAGCAGGCTGTGAAAGCCCCGGTGTGTTGCGACAAGATGTTCCCAGGTTTCTATTGCCAGTTTTTGTGTTGCTTTGGATTCCCAGTGCTGGAGTTTCCCCGTGGATGTTCCTGGTGCCATCCGGCTGGGTGGGCGGCTCGCATCCCTTGGCAGGGGGATGGCGGTCGCTGCGAGGAAGGCAGGGAGGAAAGGGTTTTTTAATCTCTGCGTTTTACACAAGAATTACCCAGGGCCTGTTTCCAACTGCTCATTTTATGTGAGAAAACGTGATTTATTGAGACTGTAACACATGGTAAATCAGGAAGAGCTGTAAGGATCCCACAAGTACTGGGATCACTGGCTGGTGGGCGGAACAGGCCAAGAGGTTTGTGGTGTCAGGGCTGGTGGGAGCGAACTGAGGACCAGACACCAACCTCCAGTGGGGCCCCTTGCAAAGGCACATCTGACCCGCTGTCTCCCGCATGGGGGACACGGAGAGGAGGAATGAGAGGCCAAGGCTGCTGGCCGGGCAGCGCAGCGTGCGGGCCCTGGAACGGGTGGGCCGGGGGCTGCGGGGGTGGCTCTGGGAGCATCCGAGTGGCTGGGGAGGGATGAGCTCTGGTCGTGGGGAGCTGGGGGAGCAGCGCTCGCTTGCAACACCCTGCAGCCGCTGCCAGATGCCAGCTCCCGCACCCCGGCTGGCCCCAGCACCCCGCACCCCATGGGCGCCCATCACCCTGCACCCCTCGCTAGACCCCGTCACTCTGCCCCTCCAGCACCTCGCACCCCATGGCCCTCATCACCGCGCAGCCCTTGTCAGACGCGCAACCCCTGCGCCCCACGGGCCACCTCAGCCCCCCACCTCCTGCCAGGCCCCATCACCCCCGGCGCCCCCCGGGACCCCGCTCACCGGCTCCGCGCCTCGGGCCGGGAAACCCGGAAGTGCCGCGAGCGCGCACGCCCCGCCCCTCATGACGCAATCACGTGGGGGGCGGACCCGATACCCCAGGCCACGCCCCGCGGGCATCGCGTGGTTCCGCGCGCGGGAACTTGGACACGCACGGACACAGCTGGGCACACAGCTGGGCACACACCTGAACATCCATGGACACACACGGACACACACGGACCTCGTCACATGCGCAGGGTGCCCCCAGGATGTCACGGCCCCGGGAAGGCTGCGGCTCCAGAGGCTGGGCTGCGGTGACTGCTTGGGACACCCGGGGCTTCCTGGAACCCCCTGTCCCAGCCCCCAGGGGACTTTGGGGTGTCCCAAGCATGGGACCAGCAGCATCCTCCTCTGCAGGGAACGCTCATGGAGTCAGCAGTCCAGATCTTGGGAGTGTTGGGTGGAGGACAGGGCCCAGGCAGGAGCATCTTGTCTCTGGGTAACAGCATTTCCTTAGGCTTCTTCCATCTGGAATAACAGCAAGGAAACAACATCTGAGGAAATAAAGGCAAGGAAATAACCGTGAATGAAATGAAAGGAAATAGTCAAGGAAACAGTAGTAAGGAAAAAGCCACAAATATTGCCTCCAAGGAAGTACTATCCAAGGAAAAAAGAGCAAGTAAATGACAAGGAAACAACAGCTAAAGAACTGGGATCCAAGGAAATATCCTGGGATGTAGCCACCAAAGAAACAGCATCCAAGGAAAGCCTCAGCAGTTCCTCCATCAGAACAAGAGCTGAAGAAAAAGTGCAGGCTTTGCCTGTACTAAAAGTATCTGCCAGGCCCTCGATTCCCAGGAAAATTAATCCCTGGCTGTGCAATGCAGGATACTCGGATGTGGAGGCAGAGATTTTCCTACACCCTTCAACTTGCTGGGAAGACACTGGGCTTGAATTAAGTGGCTGAAAATGGGCAGAGCCTGGAAAGCACAGTGGAAAGGAAGGATTTGGACAGGTGAGGAAGAGCGGGAATCACATGGTACCTCACCACACCTGCTCTACATCCTCTGCCTCGTACTTATTCCTCTCCATCACAGATTCTCAAAGAACCCCAGAACACTTTGCTCATGTTCCAGGGGTTCCCAGGGCTGCCAAGAGCTCCCTCTCAGCCACCACTCAGTTCAGCTCCCAAGGGTGCGCAGGGGCATCAGGAATGAAAACAAAGCAACCATCAGCCTGGGAGCCAGGGGGGTGTGAGGGAGGGCAAAGGGAAGGAGGAGGAGGGGGAAACGTCAGGGCTGCAGAGGGGACAATGCTGCTTGTGCAGCTCCAAACCAGCACCACAGGGACACCAGTGCCATGGGCTCTGCACCAGGACGCCGGCCGTTCCCCTTGCCACCCACCACCCAGAGCTCCTGTGCTCACAGGACACATTGGTAACAAAAAAGTATTGACCCTGGAAAGCTACAGGGGCCTTGGGACGTTTTAGAAGCACCACTGCGAAGCCTCTTACTTGGATGTCCAAAGAGATATCCAGGAAGGCCTTGTTAGAATGGGAAAACACTACAGGGAGAGCTGGAGCCAGGAACTGGCACTGAAGCTGGCAGAACTAACACATGTGTGAGGTGGATGACCAGGTGGATGCTCTGCTCAGCCCAGTGGCAAAGCTGAAGGGGGAAGTGGAATGATAAGGAGTGTCAGTGTGAGAGGGGTGTGTGACTGGTGGAGCCACTCTGAAGCAGCCATTGGACAAATGTCCCAGACAGACACATCCCAAGAAGCTGAGGATCCCCAAGGCTGTTGCCAGCATGCAGAAGGAGGAGACGCAAAAGACAGGTCCCTGTCGCAGTGCCCTATATGGTGAGGGCAATCCTCACAGGGTTCCCTGCTAGCAGATGGGAACTGCTACAGTAATGGGTGTAGCCTTCAGTCTCGGGTTGTCACCGTCCCAGAGAATTCTGGCTACAGCTGTGGATCCTTTTTCCCTCTCACCCTCTGACGGGAGGTGGGCTTCCAGCAGACAGCGGTGGAGATAGGAGGCAGACTCTAATCTCGGGTACAATCTCGGTTTATTGGTGACTCCCGGAGGAGCTCCGCAACCCAGGGGAACCAGGAGATAAGAGCCCCGAGCACTGCTGTGCATGGGATTTTATACAGAGGGAGGGACGGGGGGTGTTAACAAAGAACATCCAACCATGAAACAGGGGTGGTACAGAGCAACAACAATTGACATGAACGAGAACCAACCATTGAGAACAAGAGAGAGCCCTCAGGGACCCCAGCCTATCACTCGACGCCTTCCCTGGAACTTTCCAGGCGAAGGGGAGAGGCAGCCGAGTGATAGACAAGGGCCTGAGGGAAGGGAAACAAAGACTGACAGTGAACAATCTAGAGAATTGGGAGGAGAAACTAGATTGGCATGGGGAAATACCAAAACCAAAAGAATCAAGGGGAGCAGTGGATGCAACCACAGGTTGCGCACTGCAACAGGTCCCTGCTCAGGGCAGCAGGGGAATGCCTTCCTGGCCCATCTCACCTTCCCAGCTCCCTCTACACAACACAGGGGAGGCTCTGGGCCTCTGGGGCCAGGACAATCACGATGTGGACAGAGGTCCATCCAGGCTGGAGGGGCTGCCCAGGGTGGGTCAGTCCAGCCCCGCTGGTTGAGAGGCTCCCTGGGGACACTGTCCTGAGGGGCAGAGGAGTCCAGGGAGGCTGGACATTCTGCAAGGAGGAATCCTTGAAGGC
>WAAE01020033.1:0-15739 GCA_013400495.1 Nicator chloris
TATCATGTCATAAACTGATATCCTACAGTACAGTAACAAAGCAATCCTGATCCCTCTCCCTGCTCGGAAAAAGAGCACCACAAGGAGCATATCTGGGAACATACACAGGGTTAGGCACCACACCCACATGAACAGACCAAGCAACATTGTGACCAGTGGCTCTGCACCTAATACAACAAATGGTTAGATCAAATTCATTTCCAACCTTCTCTGTTCAGATCCGTTGTTATCTGAACCCTTTGTGCTGCACATTGGGCACCAAAGAAAGCTGTCATGGTTTAGGAATTGTACTCCCCAATTAAGTTCTCACACCGAGACTTTCCAAACCACAGTGCCACTTGCTTCCTCTCCCCTCTTCCCCCCCTTTCTCCCCCCTTCCCCCTGCAGGTGGCTGGAGAGGAGAATTAGAGGCACAAAAGGCAAAGGTAACAGGTTGTGATAGGAACAATTTACTGGAAAAAACAATGAGATAAAAACGTGAAAAGTAACAGCAACAATGTTAATAATTAAAGTATGCAAAAAGGGAATGATTCACATGCAAAAATGTTCACCATAGACCCTGAGACAATGAACAGTGGCTGACAGCTTCCCCACCTGTCTTGGTTTGACTTAATTGCTAAACATATTTTGCTAATTTTCTCATCTGAGATCATGACTAAAACAGAAACAAAGGCAAAACAATTCAACTATGAATCAAAAAGATAGATTTATTCACACACACTCAGAGAAATAAGAAAAAAAAAGAAAAAAAAAAGAAAATGTTACAAAGCACTTTTCCCTCCCATCCCTCAACAACTCAAATTCAATTCAACCTTCATATCCAGACTTCCACCCCCCTGCAGCTTGCCCGAATGTCGCAGGGCTTTCTCTCAGTCTTTGGGAATATTTCAAAATGCTCATCCAGCCTTCAGTGAGATTTTACTCAGTCTATACTGTTGCTAGATGAAGCACTTTCCTAAATCTACTAAGAAAAATTGTCTATCTGTTATGAAGCTCTTTCTATCTTCTTCACAATGTCTCTCAGAAGGAGGGAAAAGGGTTAACAACTTTGTCTCAGTTCTTCTGCAGATGACATCAGCTGCCGGCTATCGTGGGAGCTTTGAAACTGAGGCAGGACAAGGAAGGAAAAAAAAAAACTACAGCTTCTCCCGCTCTACCTATGCTGGCCAGGGCCCGCTCCAGGACCTTTCCAGGCTTCCCACCCCTCCCTTCTCGCCCCCTCTTCCTTCAGAGCAACAGGGGGAGGGAGGGGTCCTCTCTGCCGCCTGGCTGCCTCTGACCTGCGACCCCATGGCCGCCTGGCTCGGCTGCCTCTGCAGCCCGAGCCACCACCTCCCCTTTTCCCTCCTCCCCTGGCAGCGGGGGGAGGGGATCAAAAGGAAGGGCTCTCTGCCGTCTGGCCAGGGTCTGCCGTCTCCTCCTCCGAGTGAGGAGAGCGGTCTGGGACCGATTTACTTTGGGATTAACCCCCAGCTCCCGTAGTACATGGGATGGGGCTAAGCCCTCCCTTCAGCCTCTCCCCTCTCCCTTTTTGGGAGAGTGGCTGCAGGTCTAGACCCTCCCCAACTAACCTATGGCCACGGCACGGTCCCACGTTACCTTCCTGAGAACTAGAGGCAAAAGAGGCAGAACTTCCTGCCAGGTCTCTTTTTAACCCCCTTTGGCCAGTGGAGGGTGTTCACCAGACGTAATATCCTGTTTTTTGTTTTGTTTTTTTTTTTTCCAAACCATTACACCACTCCACCATGCTTTGCTCCATTTGAAAGGGACACCCTTCTCAGAAGCTGAGTGTCCCTTTTGCCTACCTCTAGCGATGATGTAAGGTGATAATGAATAACACAATGTCTTGGCCACGCCCCCTCCTGGTGATCTTGGCCGGAACCAGGACAGGTACCTGCTTTGATTTCTATATATGCTGAGTAGTTCCCAGTGGTAAAGGATCCTGTACGTAGCCTAAGGAGGAACCTACCCTGAAGGATGATTGTCTAAAGCTTTTTGATGTCCCCACTAATAGTAGAGGCTCATATTCATACTGTGATTTGTAGGCTTTTTACTCTTCCACTGCAGAAAGATCTTATTGAGATTTAATTCTGGTCACATTAATGGAAAGAAAACCTATGTTAGTTTTTCTTAGCTATAGATCCATGGCCTGCATCTCTTCCTGCTTTTTCCTGTTCTGTCTCTCAACCTTCCTTTCTGGTTCTTGTTTTCCATATTTAATCTTTTTCTCAAGTGCACTTGGTTTCCTGATAAAATTTGACAGATGTAATCATTGTGTCATAATTTCTGAATAGTAACTTTTGAACTTCTAATCAATTTCAACCAAATTTGATAGTGGTCGAAAAGTCTCAAAGATAATTGAATTTCTACAGCCTGCCTAGCAAGGCAGCAGCTAGGGTAATGATACGCAAATTAGCACTTCCTTGTTTTGCTGGACCTCACCTTTCATCTGCTCCATCTGTGCAAGCATCACTATGGAGAACTCTCCTGCCCATATGGTTGTGAGACACAAGCATAGGTTTTAATGGCCTGAGTCTGGCTAACCCAGATTCTTTGCTTGACACTTTTCTGTACTAGAGGGACTGCTCACAAAAAATTCATATAAACCTCTGTGCCTGTCCTTTCTTACTAACTGGTGACAAGCCTTTACTCACCCATGACACTTCTTAGCACCTGGAGACACGTCTCCAGGACACTTCTTAGCACATGAGACTGGACAGCTGACTGTAACTTAAATATGGATTTAATTGAAAGCATTGGTGAGGTGAGATTAGGAACCACACAATATTACCTGGGCCACACTTAGGAACCACTAATCTTTCCTGTCCTCAGTGCCTCTGAACAGTTGTTAAGGCTGTGATGTGCAGCATGTGTGTGACACTCATATTGAGTACTGTGCTACAGGAGAGCAAGCAGAAAGTTTTAACTTAAAGGGGAATGTTAGCAGGATGATTACAAACACTATGACTAAAAATAAGATTGTACAAGGATAAGTAATTACTGGTTTCGATTTTCATATTTTAGACCGGTTTTTATCAGTGTATGTTCTTATTTTGCCCAGTAGCATATGTATGAGAGATATATATAATAAGTACATAACACAAATGTATTTTAAATCCCTTCAGGGATGGTGACTCTACCACTTCCCTGGGCAGCCTGTTCCAATGCTTGACAACACTTTCTGTGAAGATTTTTTTCCTAAAAGCATTGTAGGTCCTTTCCAACTGAACTATTCTATTCTATAGACACAAAAAATGCTAATTTTGACCTGAGCTTTCCTCTGATATATTTTGACGCTAAGGATAAGATATACTAGGTATTCAAAGTAGTTTCTTTCCTCCCTTCTTGTGTAGTTGGTCTTATTCCCTCTTTACACATGACATTGAGAACTTATGAAATCTATCTATCATTAAACTAAATAATGTAGAAGTAAAGCAGATAGCAAAGCAGGTACCACGTTCTTAACTCTTCGGTCTGTATTCGTATCCCCACTTCGTCGTGAGCTGGAGCCTCCAAGGTCGCTGACAGGTGCTGCGGGTGCGTGGCCGCAGCTATCCCGAGGAGGCCGGGCTGAGCCCTTTGCCTGTCGGGGCTGCTGGAGCGTTGTCTCTGGTTTCGGGTGGTGGTGGGGAAGGGCTGTGGAGGAGGCGCTCCATTTTCCCCCTCCCGGAATTGAGAGGCTCGCCTTTTGTCGTCCCCAGGCTCCTGACGGTGTGGAACGCACTGGGGAAAGGCTGACGGCGGCGCTGGCGGGCGGGGCGTGCGCGGCGCTAGGACCCAGGAGGACGCAAGGCGGCTCTTAGAGCCAGATTGCAAATTCGCCGTGACTCAGTCCGTGTAATGGAGCAGGTTAGTGCTGTTCTTCTGTAGGGCTGGGCTCGGGTGAGAGCAGGCCGGGCGTCATGCAGCTAGCTAGCTAGCGTGCTTGCTTGCTTGCTTCCCCCCTACCTTCTTTCCTCCCTTCCTCCCTCCCTTCCTCCCTCCCTTCCTTCCCGGGGCCTGCCGTGCCGCTAATTGCGGCCTCTTGTTTGGTGTTTTTTTCAGCAAGCCAAGATGGAGTATGAGTGGAAGCCTGACGAACAGGGGCTTCTACAGATCCTGCAGCTGCTCAAGGAATCGCAGTCCCCGGACACCACCACGCAGAGAGCCGTTCAACAAGTATCCTCGGTCGAGGCCTACGCCGCGGGCGGGCGGAGCAGGCAGAGTGGGGTTGCGGCCGTCCGGGCGACCGCTAGGGAGGCTGGGGGCTCCGGGTACGGGCAGCGCAGCCACAGGCCAGTGCTGTGGCAGGCAGGTGGCAGCCAGGCCTTTCCGGGGAGCCGCCACAGCGGACTCTGTGGGCTGAACCTCCGCTTGAGCGGGTGGCCGTGGCGCGGCATTTGAACCGCTAAGGCGGCCTATGGGCCGCAGGGCCGCCTTCCCCCGCCGAGAGCCCGGGCACCTGTTGCGAGCCCCTAGCCAAGGTTCTTGTTTGTTTGGTTGGTTTTTAAAATTTTACTTTTAAAGCTCTGGCTCCTTTGTGGCTGCTTTGGTATCTGCTGCTTTTCCAGATTACTCCATGCTGGGCCACTGCCAGCATCTAGCCCTCATCCTCGGCAGATCCCACCGGGGAGGGCCTCTGCTCGCCAGGCTGAGTTGATGACGCGGCGCGGGTTAGCTGTCTCCCCTGCGGCAAAGCAGGGGTGAGCAGGGGCTTCATAAACTAATCCGGCGCTAGGATTCACGGGCGAAAGCCGTAGCTGATGGGAGGAGTGTTTCTGGTGGAGCCGACTGCACGCTCTCGGTGACCTGCCGGCTCTGACCATGTTTTGCTGTGTTGTGAGGATGTTTCTGCTTGCCTAGAATCCTGAGCCTCAAATACTGTTCGTTATACTTTTTACATCTCACGAGAAGAGTGGAATCTACCCTATGTGGCTTGTGCAGCTTTGCAGTGCATTTTGCATTAGTGTTGTGGATTCTTGGTTTGTTGTTTGGGTGTCAAGTTGTTTGTTTCCCCCTCAGGTCTCTCTTGATTGTAGAAGTGATGAAATAGCAAGGTTTTAAGGAACAGAAACTGAAAGAGGAAAATTTTACATGAAGTCTAGTAGAAGCATAAGTCTTGAAAAATAAAGCTCTCATCTACTGTCTCCTGTTCCTTGAGCTAATTATAGAGGTGCTTTAAAATACCTAGAAGTCCTGAAAGGATATCCTCCTATGAAGAATATGAGTTTAGCATCTTGATCCCTTTTTATTTAAGGCATTTGCTTGAAGGTTTTCACAAAAGGCAACAAAACTTATGTAGGTAAGAATACATATGTATGTTGTGTTAGAAGTTTAGCTTGAAGCCAAATTTCCTCGACTTCTAGGCTTTCCCAGTAGATGTGGTCAAACCTTGGAAGGCTTCTGTTCTTACCTGAAAGGTGAAGGTAGATTTCACCTTGTTTTTGCAGCTGTGTTTCAGATTCTTAAGGTGGTATTGCTTCCTATGAAAAATAGTATACACAAGTTGCTGAGTGTTCTGATAATGCCCCAAATTTAAACAGGTGCTCTTTAGTATTTAAAATACAAAAGTGATTATAGCAACAGTGACTGTAGTGTAGCTTTCATGTAAAATTACATTTTAAAGGTCTGCTTCAAATAATGGCATCTGGCTGTTGATCAGTGAAAGGGCCATCAATGTCAACATAAATATATATGGCTAGGGTTTAGCAACTTTGAATATTTAGAGCTTAAGCTGTACAGCAAGTAAAATAAATGCCTATGAAGGAAATAATCCTACTAGTTCTAAAAATAATTTTTTGTTAAATGTCTTCATTGTTTGCCATACTGATGATAGCTAGTATATTTGGTAACTGCATGCTTATGACTTAAAATATTGTTGAGCATAATAGTAATTAATACCAGGGTGTAAGAACAAGATACAAGGAAAATGCCAGAATGCTGTTCTAGACAAGCAGTGGCAGAATACTTAAAATTTGAGGCAAAAGTAGTGACAAATTTTAGAAAAACAACTACATACCTTCTAACTGTTCAGAAACATAATAATTCTTCTTGCAGTTGCCCCAGAGAACATAGTAAAGAGGTTGGTATTGCTAGTAAGGTGCTTTTTCAGAGAGGTGTCACTCTAGAAAATTGTTTTGTGTACAGGATTTTTTTTTAAGAGACCGTGGATAAACATGAACTTCTTTGTACAAATATCTGGGCATTAACAATGAAACAGCTTCTCACATTTGAAAGTTCAGACTGGCTAGTTAGCATCATAAAAATGTATATGACTAATTTTAAAATGACTAGCTTATAAATATCATCATAGTTGTATTTTAATGCTGAAATGCTTTTATTTATTGTGGAGTAAAAAAATGATGTATTATGTGATTGTGTCTCAGTGGATTCCTTAGGTTTTGTTGGCTTTTAAGTGTAAATTTTGAAATCTAAAACTGTACAGAGAAATCTAGGGGGTTTGGGGAGGGTGAGAATTTCTGTGTTTGTTCCTGGATTCTTTTCTCAGATTTCAACATGACTAAAAAGCTACTGCTTCAGTATGAAAATGACAGAAATTGTTTTCAAATTGTTCATAGCCAGTATGTTGTGAGCTTATAGTCATAGCATTTTTAAATGATGCAGTAGTACATAGCTCACTTAATCATAGTATTCAGAAAGCTATAAATGCTGTGTGTGAAGATTGTAATTTCCTTAACAGTTTTTCTCTTCAGAAACTAGAACAACTCAATCAGTATCCAGATTTCAACAACTACCTGATTTTTGTTCTTACAAAGTTGAAGTCTGAAGGTAAGTTCTTGGGATATTGACTGGTTTATTCTATTTTTTTTTTCTTTTTTAAAAATTTATTTAGCTTGAAAGAAAAAGGAAACAAATTTCTATACTCAGTGTGCTGATGGGTTGATCTCCATAGTCATGTAGAAGAACCCTTTTTATCCTCTTGGGAATCTTTCTGGAAAAAGATCTGATAACATCGTGCTTGTAGTTGCAGTCTTGAAAGAGATTCCATTCTGTAAGTCCAATGAAATCTTAAAAAAAAGCGGGAGCATCATACTTCTATCAGACTACAGTGAAATTCTGGAATAACTTTGCACGTCATGGTGATGAATCATGACTATACACGTTATAATACATGCTGCTAAATCCAGTTGTGATTGTGATCTCCCTAGTAATCAATCTATTAAATATTTAGAAGATGACTGTTGCAGCTCCTTGCTCAACCATCACCTTTCCCCCCCCACCCTGGTGGAATGGGGAGGAGAATAAAAAGTAAAACTTGTATGTTCATAAGAACAGTTTAATAATGGAAAATAAAGTAAAATACAGTAATAATTGTAAATTATAATAATAATGACATTAAAAAGGGAAAAACAAGTGATGCACAATGCAATTGCTCACCATCTGCTGACTGATGCCAGACCACCCTTCCTGAACCCAGATCGGCCACCCTTCTGGGTAACTCCCACCAGTTTATATACTAGGCATGACGTTCTAAGGTGTGGAATATCCCTTTGGTCAGTTTGGGTCAGCTGTCCCAGCTGTGCTCCCTCCCATTTTCTTTTGTGAACCTCCTCACTTGCAGAACATGAGACAAGAAAAAATTCCTTGACTTAGGATAAACATGAGTTAGCAAAAAATGAAAACATCAGCAGGTTATCAACACCATTCTCATTCTAAATCCAAAACACAGCACTGTAACAGCTACCGAGAAGAAATTAACTCTACCCTACCTGAAACCACACAATCACATCCTAGAGTTGTCCAGCTATTATGTCTGTAGAATCTTCATTCTGAAGCCTTAATTCTAATAAAATGTAGTTACTTACTGTTGGTTTTTTTTAATGGACATTTGTACAAACTGTTTGTGGCATAGTGTACCCTCTTCCAGTTGGAAAATTCAGGCAATTCCTTGGCAATAATCAGTAATGACTATCCACCCTCAGGGCAGATCTTTTAATAACCTCCCTAGAAACCTCTTTCTTAACTCTAAACATGGTATGGTTTGCACTGAGGAGACCTGGCAGATGTAGCAACAAGAACATGCTTTCCTTAACATCCAGTGGGAATTCACAATTCCCAAAAATTGCTGTAACAGGCCTGAAGGAGGAAAAGGGGGTTAAAGGCTGGGGAAAATCATCTTCCCCTGTTCCCCCCAGAGACTTGGTACAATTATTAATGGACTCCCAAAGGTAGCACCCAAGGCCAGGGCAAGAGAGCAACACTGAATACACATCCCAAATGACCCTCATTGCACTTGATGTTATCATGTCATAAACTGATATCCTACAGTACAGTAACAAAGCAATCCTGATCCCTCTCCCTGCTCGGAAAAAGAGCACCACAAGGAGCATATCTGGGAACATACACAGGGTTAGGCACCACACCCACATGAACAGACCAAGCAACATTGTGACCAGTGGCTCTGCACCTAATACAACAAATGGTTAGATCAAATTCATTTCCAACCTTCTCTGTTCAGATCCGTTGTTATCTGAACCCTTTGTGCTGCACATTGGGCACCAAAGAAAGCTGTCATGATTTAGGAATGGTACTCCCCAATTTAGTGCTCCCACTGTGTCATAAATGATAGCTTTAAGATTGCTTAAAGAATCACCAGCAAAGGTATCAGTAAAAACAGGTTTAAAATAAAAGCAAAAGCACAACAACCTTCATTGGCAGGGTTCACTCTATTAACTAGATGGTTAAGGCACATGGAGGAAAAGCAAGCAAAAGAAATCCAGAGTCAATCAATCCAAACTGAAATAAACCCACAATTATCAGGGAGGGGTGGGAGAGAGACAAAAGGATAGAAAGGGTAAGGATAAAAACTAATATGGCCTAAAGGCCCAACAGCACTTAAACTTAACTGTTCTTAAACTTATCAGTACTTATCCTAACTTAAACTTGACAGCACCTTAACAGCATTTAACTTAATTTATAACTTAAGTTAAACAATTTAGCAAAGGATTCATATAGGATTTTCTGTAGCACAACAGTAACTTGCTTGCAAGCCTAATTTACAAATCTAAAGTACTTAAAAATCTCAGAGAGCAGTGTTTCTCCCACATTCGCTATGGTATATGCACACTTACATGCACACAGCTATAACGAGTCTGTACAAGGTACCTGTGAAAAATTCCTCTCAAAGGTAGTGAAACACTCACTTCAGCTGCCTTTGCATCTTTTCAATGGGCGAAGGGTCAAGCCTTGAGGAGTGGGGATATCAGCCCAGGATTTAGCATTGTTCGGTAATCCTCCAAGTATAGCAAATGTAAGAGTTTGCTGTGTCTCAGAGGTCTCACTCAGGGAGGTTGCTGGTTGCAGCTCCTGTGGGCCAGGAAAGCTCAAAGGGTCTTACTTTGGACTGCTGTTTATAGGGTTGCAAGAGAGGGCTTTGATCATAATTTTTCATCCTGGCTACACTTCAGGTCCTGCCATTGGGTCGCAACAACCCCCTGCAGCACTACAGGCTTGGGGAAGAGTGGCTGGAAAGTGGCCCCGTGGAAAAGGACCTGGAGGTGCTGGTTGACAGTGGCTGAACATGAGCCAGCATGTGACCAGGTGGCCAAGAAGGCCAATGGAATCCTTGCTTGTATCAGAAATAGTGTGGCCAGCAGGACCAGGGCAGTGATTGTTCCTCTGTACTTGGCACTGGTGAGGGCTGCACCTCAAGTACTGAGTTCAATTTTGGGCCCCTCACAGCAAGAAATACATTAAGGTGCTGGAGCATGTCCAGAGAAGGGCAACCAAGCAGGGGAAGGGTCTGGAGCACAAGTCTGATGAGGAGCAGCTGAGGGAGCTCAGGGGGCTCAGCCTGGGCAAAAGGAGGCTCGAGGGAGGCATTATCGCTCTCTACAACTACCTGAAAGGAGGTTGTAGCCAGGTGGGGGTTGCCCTCTTCTCCCAGTTAACATGTGACTGAAGGAAATAGCCTCAAGTGTCTCCTGGCGAGGTTTAGGTTGGGTATTAGGGAAAATTTCTGCAATAAAAGGGTTGTCAAGCCCTGGCATAGGCTTCCCAAGACAGTGATGGAGTCACCATCCTTGGAGGGATTTGAAAGCTGTGTTCATGTGGCACTTGAAAACATGGTTTGGTGGTGGACTTGGCAGTACTGGGTTAATGGTTAGACTTGATTTTAAAAGGTCCTTTCCATCCTAAATGATTCTGTGATTCTGTGTCTAACTGTGGCTGCTAAAAATAATGCTTTCATTGTGGCTTGCAAAGGCTGTAAATAGTGTATAAATTAAAGGAAAACTCCTTTGGCTTCCTTCCTGGCCAGACACAACATTAATTCTGAATAACTGCTTATGGAGGACTGGATTTCTTGGATATCTGCATACCTATCAGTGGATTATAGATATGCAAGGAAATAATAATTGGACATAATAAATAAGTGTAATAATAAATGGACAGATTTTAACTTGAATTCAGAGAGCATTTCAGGTAAACCTGAGATTGATCAAGAGTTCAAGTAAGAATGTCCACCTTTAGGATGTTCTCCACCTGACCTTTGTTATTGACATTCAAAATTTTAAGCAAAATGATAAAATTACTTCATTTGACTTGTCAAGTAATAATAATGATAATGATAGTAATAATAATACTTGTCACATCTCATAACCACATTCTGTAGTTGGCAGAAGTATGTCTGCTCATCTAGTTTTTGGTATTTTTATTTAAAATTCTAAATCTGTTCTCCTAGAAAAGTTTCTGGCCCTTGAAATGCAGTGCCCTGCAAGAACTTTTATTTTTACATTGTTTAGACATTGGTAGGTATTTAAAACCTGTAGTATAAGCAAAGTTATAGAATTCTTTTAAATATATATGCATCAGGTGGATTCCTGGTTTATGAAGTTACTGCATTCTATGTAAGAGCAATGTTTGTAAATCAATATTTATAGTTACAGAGAATGAAAATTAGTGCTTCTTTAGGAAGACTGAAATATACTTTTAAATCTTATTTTAATACTCTTATACAGCATTCTGGTTTTGGAACTCATAATCAGTTGATTAATTTTAGCAGTAGTCCCTCTTTAAAAGTACCATTTTTGTTCAACTAGCACCAATTGCACTAGAAAGTATTTTTAATGGCCCTCAGTCAGTCATCATGGGTATGTAAAGAGTCCTTGTGTTATGATGCACTAACTTTTAGTTTTAAAATATTTTATATTTGAAAGTTATATCTCTTATTTTTCTTATATTTCTTTGGAGATGTTAATAGTTTTGAAGGCCTAGAATAGATCTGTGTGTAAACTGTAACTCTCGGTGCAAATGAACTTTAAACATCCTTACTTCTTGCCAGAATCGGGGCTTCTGTTCTGGTTTGGGCTGAGGTAGAGTTAATTTTCTTCACAGTGGCTGGTATGGGACTATGTTTTGGATTTGTACTGGAAACAGTGATGATAATACAGGGATGTTTTCGTTACTGCTGAGCAGGGCTTACACAGAGCCAAGGCCTTTTCTGCTTCTCACACCACCCCACCAGTAGGCTGGGGGTGCACAACTGACCAAAGGCTAAAATGCTGATTACAATTAGCTTTATTGGCTGATTAGGATTGCTGTAAACTTTAAATTTAAATTTTCTCATACTATAAATGAATCCTTTCTATGTAGAACATCCACATCTCACTTTCAGCATGCTTCAGAAGTAATACCAAGTTACTTATGCCCTTGGTTGAAGAGCTAAACATGAATCTGCTCACAAGTGAACTCTCAAACTAAAAAACTTTGCTATGTAAATTGATGGTTGTATTTGGAAGGAGAGATAAGGAAACAGAGATTAATATTTATCACTGTAAGCTTTGATCTTGTTGCATTGTTCTGCAAATCTACTTTATCCTAAGAACTGATGGAAGTTATAAACACAATTATTTTCTGTTGCAGATGAGCCAACACGTTCCTTGAGTGGTCTTATCTTGAAGAATAATGTAAAAGCACATTTTCACAACTTTCCAAATGGGGTAACTGACTTCATTAAAAGTGAATGTCTGAACAACATTGGTGATTCCTCCCCCTTAATTAGAGCTACTGTAGGTAAGTTAAATTTATTACTGTATTCTGCACACTGAAAATGTTACTGATATAAGTGAGAGCTGTGCTAGTGAGAGTTATTAAACTCCTAAAACTGTTTGCTTCTGATAATTGTCACAACCACACCATGATTTGATTCTGATATTAATCTTCAGTGCGAATATACAAATATATTTTTCCTTCCTATTCTCTTAAAACTGAATTAGCAATTCAGTTCATAGCTCTTGAAATGTGACTGAACAGAAGTTTACTTGAATCTGCTAAAATTTAGCTTGCTGCCAATTTTTATACCTAAAACCAGGAGTAAAGTAAAGGTTCTGACTTCAGAACTATTTCAGCACTCCACTTGCATTAGTAAAACACTTCTGTTAGCTGATTTCCTCTTTGCTCCCCCATATGCACACCTCTTCAGGGAATCATTACACCAGATGTTACATACATTAACATAATGAGTTTATGTTTTTTAAATAGCTTCTGTCAGAAAACAGTAGATAAAGTGTGGTGATCAGAACATCAGCTACAAGTGTTTTTGTTGTATGTTTTTTTTTAATTTCCTAAATCCTGTGGTTTAGTATACCTTTTCCATAACATGAATATTTGTTATTTTTACTTATTTCTAGGTAATGTTGCTTTTCTGTCTGCTCTTTGAGAATATGATTTTCCCCCAGTTATTACAATTGTAATTTTCCTTGTCCACTCCAAAAACTAGAAAAAAATGAAATAAAAATATATTTAAGTACAGTAGAAAAAAACAGGGTTTGGGTGCAAATTCAGAAAGGCATTCAGCTTGTATCAGCTGATTTCTGTTGTAAAATAATGTCATGGTTTCACCCCTAAGTAACTAAGTACCACACAGATGCCTGCTCACTCCATCTGTCCCCTCAGTGGGGAGGAGAATTAGGTTGAGATAAGAACAATTTAATAATTGAAACAAAATAATTTTAATAATTAAAATATACAAATAATATTACTGATAATTGTCACGAGAGGGACATAGAGTTACAGAAGCCAAGAGTAACAAGTGATGTGCAATACAGTTGCTTGCCACCCACTGACTGATGCCCAGCACATCCCTGAGCAGCAATTGGCCCCTCATAGCCAACTCCCCCCAGTTTATGTACCGGACATGATGTTCTGTGGTGTGGAATATCCCTTTGGCCAGTTCAGATTAACTGTCCCAGCTAGGCTTCCTCCTGGTTTCTTTTGTGCAGCTCCTCACTGGCAGAGCATGAGACACTGAAAAGCCCTTGTCTCAGGGTAAGCACTGCTCAGCAACAACCAAAACATCAGTGTGTTATCAGCATTATTCTCATACTGAATCCAAAACACAGCACTGTACCAGCTACTGAGAAGAAAATTAACTCTCCCAGCAGAAACCAGAACATTTTCCACCCCTAATTCCATACCATTTAGATCATGCCAGGTCACACAGTTCCCAGTACTCCATTACCTGTCTTTTGATAGATATACACACAGATATACTTCCTTAGTCTATGGACTATGGACCCTGTAAGTCTGTTGAGTTCATTCACTCCAAGTGCCAGGTCCTGCAACTCCATGCAGTGTTACACGCTTGGGACTGAGTGGCTGTGTTGTGGCAAAGTGGGACAGCTTCAGACAAAGTTTATTAGAGAAGCTCTCTGGTTTAGTCACAAGGTGCAGAAAGGACCACCTTGCTTTCTAAAACTCCTCAGAGAGAGGAGCCTGGGTGTAGCTGGATCCAATCATAGCCCCAGACATGGTTAACGGTTTACGTCTAAAGGATTATATAGGTGTAATTGAACCTTTATACAACTTTGTCCTGTAGGATTAAGGATGACAAACCAGATGTATTTATATAACTGTATATGACTTATTATGATAATGATTAGAGAAAAATATCTTAATCTGAATTATTTACTGCATTGTATAGGAGCTATAACTACTAGTATAGTATAGTGCACTATTTTGAAGCAATATTAAAGCTAGCAAAAACAATTAAGTAGAGACTGATGTTACTCATCCATACCAATGATCGTGGGCAAATCTCTTTTGCTTGGCCTCAAGGAGTAACCCTGAGAGGTGTCCCCATTTAAGGGAGGAATCTCCACAGATACACTCCAAGAATGGATATGTTAAAAGACCCTGACATTAAAATTTGTGACTGGGCTTTTATAGTATAAAGTGATTGACTGTCAATCATATGTCTCCAGACCAGCTGTATCAGCTCAGCAGCTTTAGATAAGTTATCAGTAGTATAATTTGTTCCTTTATCCCAGTATTTTACCAGGTCTACCACATCTTCATCTCACTGTCAGGGTGTTTAACTTTGGAATTGATGAGTCACACTGGTTTCAGCATTGTTCAACACCAAAAGCAGCAGGACTCCCCCTTCTTCATTTATCTCTGATAGCTTTGCAAATAGGACATGGTTTGAGTTGTTTTCCCCATTCCAGGCAGAGTATCCTGCTACACCCTACCATGTGACTTCAGTCAATCATTATCTCATGAAATGGCAATGCAGGTATCTCTTGCCTTCATAATATAAAAGCATCCACTGCATATGTGTACATTATTCTTAAATATGCTGAGGTACATCAATCTCCTAAGGTTTACTATTTTAACTTAACTCATGTGGTTTGATAGTATTAGCTATTTTATAATTATACATTACATGTTTACACACAAAGTTATTATCAAAATCAGTTAGAATTTAGCCAGAAATATTAAACAGAGCATAATACAGAGTTAGCTATCGATTCTGGCAAAAAAACCCAGTTATTATTTAAATTCATATACTTCTGGAAGGGTTAGTATCCTTATTTGTTGAATTAGGTACCACACATAGATACAATGATTACTAATAAAAACCAGATTCCGATTAATAACTGTTGGTGGCCAGCCGGGGGTCTGTTGGCCTGACCCGGGATGCCGCAACCTTCCCAGAGAGATGTCTCACAAGAGACAACCTTCTAGGGGTCTCGGGCAGTCCTCCGGCCGCCGGGTAACCTCAGCAAGGTGGGCGCAGCCTGTGGCTGCAAGTGAGCAGCGCTTAGTAGTGATTTCAGCTCTGCCTTGCAAGGTTATCCCAGGCCAACTCAGAGACAGAGAGACAGGAGTGTCATGTGGCGGTTCCACAGGAGTAGCCTTTATTATCCAGCACCCTGTGAAGGGGGCCAGGGACGACAGCTCCCTCCTGAACTGGGCAGAAGCTGGGGTTTTTATCGGGGAAAGCGAGGGTGGTACCAAAGGGGAAAGACCAGTGGATTAGAAAGAATCTACATGCGTGTCCAGAGCATGATGGGATCTCACCATGACCAGGGAGGACAGCCTCATCTAAGGGGTATCTCTCCCGGGGAGGGTTGGGATGAGCCTATCACATTCCATTCAAGAGACATCCCTCCAGGGGAGAGGCTTTGCAAGCTTAACTGCCTCCACAAATAACAATATTACAATAACAGGATGTAACATTAAGTCCAGAATGCCCATTGCGGTTGGAGACCATCTGTGTGAGTTGACACAGGCAGGTGGCCAGAACAACCACAAAACAATGGCTGAAATGCAAGGAATAAATTTATTTTATTACCTCACTAAGTGGAGTGTTGTACAGAAAAGAACAAGGAGCAGCCCTTCTGTTGTATGGAAGGTCTTTGAAGGGCACCGCCATTTTGTTGTACAGACAGTTGTGCTGCACATGTGCAGTGGTGCTGAAGGAGACTGCCCGATTCTGTGCCATGTTTAAAATGTGTTC
>WAAE01020034.1:0-22797 GCA_013400495.1 Nicator chloris
AAAAAAAAAAAAAGAATTTTAAGAATTTTGTTACAAGAACAAAGTAAACCCTTCATAGTGTTGTGACTTTCGTTTGTCAAATTGCTGTGGCCTGTTGCCTGTTACGAATCATGGAGTAGCAAATCTTCTCAAGGAGCAGAAAGCTTGCGAGAGCTCTTGTCCAGCAATTTCTGACTGCAGGGGCTGTTTCTAGCATCTGCTGTTTTACAGCAGTTCTGCTTGCTGGAAGCTTATCTTATCAAAGTTTTGAGTTAGTGAGATTATCTTGGGCACATCTCTGTGTGTTACCTGGAAAAGTTTGACATTTTTGCATTGCAGCTATTACTGTTAGATAACAGTGTGTCTGTGTTATCCCTGAATCTCTTCTATTAAGTAGTTGTTAGAGACTCATGTTCACTTGGTTTTTTCAGTCTGCAGAAGTTTAACTGTGTTATATTCTTCTAGTATTGTAAAATACAATATGTGTGATCTTGGTCTTTAATACTTACAGATGTAAATTGGGGCACAGCATTAAATCACAGGCTAGATGTGTGCATTAGCCAGTGCCCTTATGAAAGGCATTAATAATAATATTTTCCTATTTAATAAGGATATGAAATCACTTAGCGCTGATATTGATGGCAGTGTACTGAATAGGTAAAATACATCTTTCAACAGCTGGATCATCTTGTTTCATGGTATTGCTTGTTAGAATGATAGAAATGGAAATTACCATTTATTATGGAAGCACATTTACACTTCTTTTGGTTGATATTGCCATAATTTCTGTTAGGTGCATTGTACAGTGGGAGTGAGGGAGACTTTAAAAGGCATTAGGGCAGTTAAGTTCACTCAGGGTTTCCAAGTACATACTGTTTTTTTACTTTTGCAATTGTGATACTGTGTCCAAGACAGTTTTAAATACAAAGCGAAGGTGAACTTTAAACTACTTTTTAGAATTGTAATGCTAATGAACATTACATTTTCCATCTTAGCACACTTTCTGTTATACAGTTCAAAGTACTAGTGAATGTGACGTTTTCCATTTAATTGTTATTTGGAGAAGAGCGTGAGGGGAGAAAACATCAGTGAAGGAGCTGAAGAGAAGGTGGGTGATTTTCAAGGGTCTGGTTCTGACTGTGCAGAGTAGTGATTTCTGAATGAGGCACACTTTGTGTTGAAGTAATGAGCTGCTAAGGAATGCTGAAAGGATCCTTATGTAAAAATATGATCCATCAAGCTGCTTTTCATTGAAAACAGAATGTATAATGAGCACAGTCATGATTCTTGGTTTTAAAAACTTATTTAAAGTTGTGCTTTTAAATTCCGATGTAAGGTACAATACACAGTCATGTAGTACACAGGTAGGTTTTGATAGATTAAAGAATTGCAGTTCAGCTAGTGTAAGAAACAGCCTGGAATTCTGCCTTTTGGCAAATACTTGCCAAATACCTCTGCAACTTTTTACTTGAGTGCTATCTACAATTTTTGAGACAAAATAAAATCAGATTTGTTTGTAACTATGAAAATCAGAGTAAGTGAAGGAAGTGGATGCATCATTGCTTATACTTAATATTTTAAGATATTTGGGTTTGTTTAATAGTTAAATCATTCTTGAATATGTAGCATAAAATTATTTCAATTAATTTTTGTGTCATTAAATAGTAAGTAACAGTTTGTGGTAATCTCTTTCTTAATAGGCAAAGAAATCTCTCACTCTGAGTTTGGTCTGAAAAATTTCTACCATATGTTTCAGAATTTCATTTTGAAGAATTGTCTAAAAGAGAGAGAATTGCTGTGGAATAAGCAAATGAGGAAACAAGAACTTGAAGATGTTTTTATGCTTGAGGTGTTAGGTTTTGTAAATCCACTGAGTTTTCAGCCTTGATCAAATAATTATTGCAGAAATTTGCAGTTGATGCTCATTTATGATTTTGGATGCCTAGGCAAACAGATTCGGTATTCATGGTTTTGAGATGGAAAATATTTCCTTGGAGAATGCTGCTGAGGGTTTACCAGTGTGTAATTCCCTCTAGGTTTGGGAATGGGGAAGAGAAGGAATGTCTTTCTGAACACCATAGTAGTCTGTGTTCTGTTTTCTTAATTTATGTTTTAGCTCCTTACTAAACCATGCCACCATATGATAATAACATGATGAAATGGAAAAAGCTTAATTTAGTTTAGGAGAGTAATTGCTGTTATGCTTTAGCTGTGGTCATATTTTCCTCATGCTGTTGCACTAGAGGTGAACTTAGTGCTCTGTAACTGCATAATTCTACTCTTAAATGTCTTCCAGTATCTTTTCTCTGTTCAGAATAATTACCGTGTCTATGTTGTTTGATTCTTAAAATAATAACATAATTTGTATCTTTTAATAACAGTAATAACTGACTGTCCCTCCCTTTTCCCTCCCCCCCAACTTACTGACAGAACAGGAAGTAATTTTCTGTCAGATGAAGCATTTCTGTGACTGACTTGGGAAGGAAAGGAAGTGAAAGCTTGGATTAGAGGATCATTCAAGAAAAAACAGGAGAATAAAGAACATACGTTGTTCTCTGGTTACACATCATGTGGCTGGGAGGTTAGATGAATCTCAGGTGTTAGAGCCCTTAATTTAAATCCTTTCTCTTCTTGAGTCTGCAATGCCAAAATACTAAATTGAAAGTATTAATTAAACCAAAGAATATGAAAATAAATCTTAATCGTGAGCTATTTTAGCACCTGATTTTTATCTGTTACTTCAAAGAACATTTAGGCAAACAGTATGAAAAGGAACATCATTTGGTGTCTTACCATGGCAAACTTTTTTACACTTTATTTATAGCAGTAGTAGTGAAGGGCAATGCGTATTTTCTCTTGTGCAAAGTGGTCTTTAAATTTTTACTAACTTTGAACAAATGTTTTCTCTAATACAACTCTGTGTGTATAACTATAAACATTTTAATGAAAGAATACTACCAGTTAGGAAAAGTATGCTCCTGATAGCATGTTTAAACTGCACTTATGGATGCTTAAGTTGGTTTTGCAGTAGTTTGGATGACCACCTTCACATTTTTTACAGACCTGTACTTGGATTTAGGATGAGAATACTGTTGATAACACACTGATGTTTTAGTTGTTGCCAGGCAATGTTTATATTGTCAAGGACTTTTCAGCTTCTCACTGTACCCTACTTGCAAGGAGGCTGCTGGTCATGAGGAGTTGGGGTGGGACACAGCCAGGACAGCTGACTCCAGTTTTCCCAAGGGATATTCCATACCATATGGCATGATGCTCAATGTATATACTAGGGAGAAAGCTGATCAGGGTCTGCTGCTTGGGAACTGGCTGGGCCTTGGCCTATAAGTGGTGAGCAACTGCCTTGTGCATCATTTATGTATATATTAATTCATTGTGATTATAATCTTTATTATTTTCTTTTGTGTCCTATTAGTCTATCTTTATTTCAGCCTACAAATTTTACTTTTTTTTTCCTCAGCTCTTTTCCCCATTCCACTGTGGGTGAAGGAATGAGCGAGTGGCTGAGTGGTGTTTAGCTACTTGCTGGTTACATCACAACAGTCCTTTTTTGGCACCCAGTGTGGGACGTAAAGGTTTGAAATAGTGGAAGATCTGACTGGAGCATGTTGAAACAAATTTGTTGTAGTTGTAGTGTTATAGAATGGCTTGGGTTGGAAGGGACCTTAATGATTACCTAGTTCGATCCAACCCCCTTACCATGGGCAGGGACACATTCCACTAGACTGGATCACTCAAAACCACATCCAGCTGGCCTTGAACACTTCCAACGATGAAGCATCCACAGCTTCTCTGCGCAATCTCTTCCAGTGCCTCATTACAGTAAAATATTCTTTATAATATTTCATCTTCATCTACCGTCTTTTAGTTTACAGTATTCATTTGTGTGTGCAGAGCTGAGTTGTATAACCACAATACTTGCTTTAATGTCTAAGTGTATATATGTGTAAGTGTATATATGTTGTAGAAGTAACAATACTTGCTGTATATGTTCCGTGTTGTGCTGTTCATCACCTCTGGGGGCTGGGTTGAGGTTTTCATTGCGTTGAATTTTGTAGCGCTGGCTCCCGGTAACGTTGTGGTTGTGAGACTGCTGTGGTGCTTGTGCTCGTACTGCTGCCATCTCCGAACTTCGGGAGCCATCTACGGGAGCCAGTAATAATTGCACTGTGCACCTTTCCTCCTCAGACGGTCTTGGCTGCAGGGGAGACACTTCTCTGCCTTCCTCCTCTCCTCCAGGCTAATTGCAATAGCTCTGAAGGAGCTTTTATTCTCCTCGGCACGTTCAAACCAGCATGTTCCTATTGTTTGTCTCCTGAATGTGCTTCAGGTCTTGTTCAGGGTGAAACAACTATTTAAGATTATGACACAGACATTTACCCGCAGGTCCAGGTAGCTATGAGTGGTGGTAGGGTGTGTGGGATGGTACAGCCAAGTGCCTGGTACACTGGTCACCTCTAAATTTTGCAATTTCACCCCAAACAAGGGCAGGGAGTGAGTGTTTATTTTTTTTTGGTGAATGTGGTGTTTATCTACCTGCTGGAGTTAACCACAACACTGATGAACTGCGACTTGGATATAATCACTGGAAGCCCTTTGGAATGCCACATATGTAGCAGTAGTATTTTTTTTAGTTTTAGGAATATATGAATCTCTGTTGCTGTAGAGCTTTTCAAATCCATTGTAAACAAGTCTCTGTGTGTGTTCTTTCACATTGCAAGAGTGCATGCCTTCATGCTGCTTACTTTTGAGTCATATTTTATAAATATGCTATAAACCTAGTTTTAAAGGTCTAAGTAAACAGGACACCTTTGCAGGGTTGAAAGTAACTGCTCTGTATCCAGCAAAATTTTTTGTGCTGAGTTAAAATTATGCAGTAATAGTAATAGGGATGTGTGTGTTTTAGGCATTGATGACCACAGCTGTAAAAGAAATTACTTTCTGCCTGGTGTTTCAGTTTTGATGTACTTCATTGTTTCAGTAGTGATCCTCATCTTTCATCCTTGTCTTCTGAGCAGATTGTAACTTCTTTTTTTGTTTGTGCCAGTTTTGATGTGTAGGAGGGAAGGATGTGCCTTGAAAAGCTGTTTTTTTTTTTGTTTTGTTAGAGCACTTGAATCAATTCTCTAAGAGAGTACCCACTATAGCAGCTATTCTTGGTGTCTTTGTGTTGGTCATAAAATTCTGTTCTAAATGTTTCAAATAAAACCGAAGGTATTTTCTTAGCATCTTGCTTTTTGAGTCAGCAAACACTGGGCATGTTAAGCTTTTATTATTTCTGAAATTAATATGAAGTCTTGAAGCAGAAGTAGTCCAGGTCTTTGACACTTGTATGGAAGACATGCTTTAATAACAAAATAGCAATTAATAATATTTCCAAGTTTCATTTTGTAGTTTTATGGTTCAGTGCCGCTTTTGTGTGGTAATAAAGTAAGATTTTACAGCTTGAATTGAGAAATATTAATAGCCTCCTTCTTCAGCACAGTTGATAAGCTAAATAAGGTGATTAAAAATGATCAAATTTATACTTGGTCTACGAAAGATTGAGCCTTTTGTTTTTTATATGTAAGAATATTATGTTACATATTCCAGTCTCAATAAGCCAGCTTTTAAGTATCCTTGCTGGGGAAAAATGTAGAAAATGTTCCTCTGAGAAACTATTTTCAGGAATTAATTCGTATAAAGATGCCAAGTTTTGCTTTTTTCTTGCTCAATATATAATTTAAAAAGAAAAGTTTGCTTGGCCAGATTCTGAAGAGGCCATCCTAGTCCCGGCCCTTGCTCAGAGCAGGGCTAACTCAAGCTAGGTCACCTTGCTCAAGGTCTTGTCTAGTTGAGTTTTGAATACCTCCAAGGTGGCCTGCTCTTGTGCTTGAACACTCTGTGGGAAACTTTTTCTCTCTATGTCCATTTGAGATTTCTCATGCTTGAGCCCGTGTTTCTTGCAGTTTCTCATTGCACTTCACAGCACTCAGAACTGGCTTTGTCTCCTTAAGCCATGTTCAGATAATGGGCGTGGCAACAACTTCCTTCTTTGGTCTGCTCTTCTTTGGGATGAACAATGGTGCTCTCAGTGTCTCCTCCTATGAACATGGGCTGCAGCCCCCAAAACACCTCAGTGAACTGTCTTCAGTTTAGGGGTGTTCTCTCATAATGGGGACCCCTGAAACCGGACACAATACATTAGACATGGCTTTGTGCTATGGGGAGAGAAATAATGACATTTTTTGATTTGCTGACTAGAGTCTTGCTGTTGCAGCCCAGCATGTCCTTAGGCTTTACCGCTGTGTGGCGACACTGGTTTTTGTTCTAATTGTTCTACACCATGAACCGACAGAGCTGCTTTCTGTTCCGCTACTTCCTAGTCTCAGTGGTTGGAAGGAGGAGTATGCTTGGCTCTTATTGTTGAGGTCTGTGGTGTTCGTTTTGGCCAAGGAATTGCTATGGTGGTACATCTTGCATTGTTCAGTTTTTACTAGCATGTCATTCTCTACACTCTCCCCTCACCCAAAAGAAAAAAAAAAGAAAGAAAGATTTTTTTTTTTTCTTTGTGATGAAAAGTTGTGCATCTATTTTAAACTTTAATGTGGTCATGTTAATAAAATTTTGCCATGCTTATGCCAGCACAAGCTATGCTGATGTGTAGGAAAAAAATGTAATGTACTTCTTCATTATAGAATATGTATTACATGGGAAGTAAGTACTTTATAATAACCATTACTGGAATGACTTTTTTTTTGGTCTGGCTGCTACCTAAACTTCTGATTTCTCTAATTTCTGAAATGGAGTGTGTGGAGACCAGCACAAAAGATCTCTTCATTTTAAGTGGATGTAGTATTTTGAGTTGACTTTGCTACAGGTCCAAGAAGCTTAAATCATTCTGTTCATGCACATCTTTCCCTGTTTAGTCTCTGCGGGGGACGATCTTCAGCTGTCCTTTACTGTGTCGAATCTGTAGAACTGTCTCTAATCAAGTGCAATAACTTATGTTTGTAGAGAAGCCTGAGAATGTGATAAATGTGCAGAGATGATGTCTCAGAAGGTTTCTCCAACTTTTAACTATTGGGTTTTTTCAGCAATTTCCTCAGCTAGATATTTTCTTTCCAGTAAACTTCTGATGAACTTCTTTTGCATGGATCTGTGCTGTTCTTTTAGCAGCCACAGAATAGTGAATAACACCTTCATATGCTGTATGAAGCACCCTTTTCCTAAGTTTGCTCAATTTCCCACCTGCTAACTTAGGGATGGTGAGTAGCCAATCCCTTTTATCTCCTTAATGTCACTTGCAACCATATGGATATGTTAAATACTCTCTTTGGTCTTTTTCTATGTGAAGAAACCTGGTCTTTCTAGTTAGTCCTCAAAAGAAAGGTGTTCTGTATTTTTGATCTGCTTTGTTATTGTCAAGTAGAGAGGGGCAGACAGGAGGAAGAGTTTTGGAAAAGCAGAGGAGGAAAAGGAGAAAAGATGATGAAGGAAGATTCATGTTCGATGTCTGTCATAGAGGAGAGTACCACATGACTAAGAAAATGTGACATGATGCAGTCATGGTACTATTCAATCTCCTACCCCTCAAGAAAAGTTAATTACCAGCTTATTAAGCTAAATATAGTGCTTAGTAAATTACATGAAACTTTCAAAATTGCAAGTGTGTGGCCTTTGCATGGTGCCTTTTAGCCTTTCATGTACATGTGATTTTGGGTAGAAGAGTTGAGTGCAAGAGTGACAACAGTCATTTGCAGTTACAAGAGGTAGGACTGGGCTTGCACAGTTCTGTGAGAATTGGTGACTGGATGTGGGTATGTTCCTATGCAGAATGAAGTTCAGTGTTACCATGTAACTACTCTCTGTGAAGATGATATACCTGTTTTACTATTGACAGATGGGAGGGTATGACCTGAGAGGTGGTTGTTGCTTGAGATGTCTTATCTCTGCTGGTTCTTGCTTGCCTGCCCGCTCCCATCATATGCTGGGAATTAATTTTTCTACAGGATGCAGATGTATATTTCACTATGTACTTTTTAGCTTAATACTGCTTCCTAAATGTTGTGGCACAGGCTTGATTTCATTATTTCTTAATCAGAATATTAGAGCACAAACTTTAAAATTCTTGTATTAAAGAAAGTAAATAGTCCAGTTTTGAGTCATAGCATCATATGATTACTTGGCTCCATTGACAAAATGAAAAACAAGTTGAAAATAAGTTTTTCAGAGCTATGGAAATCTGAGTGTGGTTGTCTTCAAGCTCCTAATACTAAACTAATTATTGCAAACTTTCCCCTTTGACTCCCATGATGGGGCTGCTGCACTGCCCTTGGTAGTCCCCAGCACCTGTGTACTATCATGCCTTCATTTCCTTCATGTGGCCTGTCCTACCCCAGAACACATTTGGCTTCCTCTCACGTCCCTCTGCATTTGGCAAGCACCATCCTGTGTTATGGCTGATTTGGAACTAGGCGAGTGCTTCAATTGACCAGTTGATTGCTCCTGCTGGAGATGGATGACAGCCAAGTTCTGTTTCCTTTTTCCACAATGCAACTGCTAATTTGTATGTCTTGCTCCTACCAGGCAGCTGATTTCTGGGAAACTTAGGGGAATCTTAGGTGTCTTTGAGACCTCTGTTTCTTTGTCAAATTTGGCTAAAATTGGCCTGCGTGATTAGAATTCATCTGTGTGACATGGCTGCTGGACAAACTGCATAATATATAATCATTGTTTTTGTAAGACTAATTGAACTGCATTTTAAAAACTTTTGAGTTTGGTCACTAAAACAAAAATTAATAAACTGGACTTCATGCAAAATGGTTTATCTATTTAATCTTTGAAGTGTTTGCTTTTTCCAAATACTGAATACAAAAGGAGGGCAGAGAAATTTGGCAAAAGTACTTCTCTCCCTGCCTTATGCTCCTTAGTTTAGCAGCTGGAGTGTTTCAGTCTAGGTAAAATGGATACCAGCTCAGGCCCTGGGGATTTGAGATGTGTATTCTGCCTCCTGTGCTTTGTGAATCTGTAATACACACTGTTGTGAATAGTCACTCTTTTTTGATGCCAATTTATATATAATCAAACTTTCTTCAGAGTTGCCTCAGGATCTCAGGCAAATTATCCCTTAGGCTTAGTAAGTCAGTCTGTGGATTTGTTTGATTGGTTTTTTTTCCCCTTTGCATGTGTTTTAGCATTTAGAGCAAGGTCAACAGAAGGAAGTGACAAAGGGTCAGATAGCTAGCCCTGAAATTGTGGGGAGATGCTATGTTTATGCAGTGCTCTAAGATGAATTTTAATTTTTGTGCACAATGTTATTTGGTGTTACAACTATCCACTGCAGCGATTCTTTGCTAGGACAACATGCAGCTGTGGTAAAATGTTTTTTAATCCCTTCATGCTTTCAGAAGCAGAAGCTAAGCTCTTCATTCAAGACAGGTTGAAAGTGACCATTTCTTGTAATATTGTGTTAGATAAAATTTCAGCAGGTGCAGTAAGGATTTTATCAGAATTTGTCCAAAATGAAAATGGCTGAGAAGGATGTTTTTCTCTTATGATTTATTTTATAGAACATATATGGTTATTGGCAGATAATTATCCTGCAGAACAGGAGAGAATAATTTTTGAAGGGGACTGTTTTCATAGATTCAGCTGATCTTATCTTGATTTCTTCAAAATAAGGAAGATGATGGTCCTGAGCATTATTTTTAAAATTTTACTTCTTCGTAACTCTCACGGTGAGGCACCATAACTTGTCCTAACTCCAAATTAGTTGTATTCTATTCTCCCTGGAAATCAGAATGCAGCTTTTGTGAATTTAACTTCTCTATTTATTCTGATGCATTACTTTTGCTCTCTAACACCTGCCTCAGCTGTCAGAGATCAACAGCAGGTGTGTACTAAGGTGTGTTTAGCTCTTAATACTTCAGATGGAAGTAGACTGGAATTTAACTATCTGTAAAACTTGTAAAGAAAACAGAACCTGAAGTAGTTGAGCAAGGGTGGGTGTGTATTAATGAAGGATGGCAGAATTGCCGGTAATTAGGACTTTCAGTTAGTCAGCAGTACACTGAGCAGATAACACGAACATGAGTCTCCTCTTATAATGTTTTCACATGTGCTAACATGTTCGATCCAATCAAATAACCCTAAAGCAAAAAGAGAAAAAGGAAGAGCATTTTTAAAAAGCAGCTATTTATCTGACAAAATGGCTGTCATACTAACTACCTGTTCATGACAATAAAGACTTGCCTCATGTTGCTCCATTTTTTCTGCACATCCTTTCTGAACTCTGCTGAAAGAACATCAGAGTGCAGAAAAATGAATGGTCTTAGTTGAAGTAATGTTAAAAAAAAGCGAAGACAAGTTTACTTATTTTGTCATTTTCTTCTGTCTTTGTTCTTCACCCTTATTTCTCCTCTGTAACTATTTTTTATCAGTGTCCTTTGCATTTCTGTGTACCAAAGCTTGCAGTTTTCAGTTGTACAAGGAGTTTAAAGAGATGTTTTTGATCAAGGGAAAGTTGGAGTGCGTAAATGCTGCTCATGGCTGGAGCTGAACACGTCAAGCCTTAGTGCCTGTAGAGCACCACTCTATATCCCAAGATACCCCACAAATTACTCCATCTCACCTCACTGATAAAATAGGTGGAGCTATGAATACACTTGTAGCTAATTATATAAGTTTTCATGATATATTGTCATTTGCCTATAGAAGATGGAGCTGGAGTTAATTCAGACCCATTACAATTTTCAGAATTAGGAGCAGAATGTACGAATTTAATTCATGTCAAGAATACTTAGATGTGTGCTATTGTGCAGTTTTGTGAGGTGGGACACTTCACAGTAAAGGTTGTGATTACAGTTGTTAGCACAGAGATCAGGAATTGCATCTATCCATTAACCAAACTTCAAAGGAGATACCAGGTGTATGTGCAGATAGGTAAAATGTATAGCAAAGGCTGATGAAGAACCAGGTGGTGCCTGGTTGAGGAAGAAGTCTGTGAGTAAAGAGGGAATTCTCTGATCAAATTTGTATGGGCAAAGCAACTTTGAGATCAGCACTGTGACTCATGGCTTTTTGACCAGTCTGCATGAAAGCCAAATTTTCTGTTGTCAAACCATTAACTTCTCTTAACTTCTCCCTAGTAAACAGAGTAATAGTCTTGCCAAAGTGTAGGCAGTGGCTTGATATTTCAAAGAGTTATGAGTAATATCAGAGAAAAGGGAGCAAATCATGTTTGTGAAGAGGGATGTGAAAATGGTCTCATGAGAAGCATTTTTTTTTTTTAAAATTTTAGTTTTGAGCAGACAATGTCTAGATCCTTAAATCAGTAAAGACAAAAAAAATAGTTGGCCATAAAGGATAAGCATAGACTAAGTGTACAGCAAGACAGAAGCCCTTACTGAGTTGTTTAGTTAGGCATTCGCAGTTTGTCAGTGGAATATAGAGAGGAGGGAGTGAGGTGCCTTCTATTGAATCTCTTCATGAATTATATTAAAGGTGTTTTCATGTGTTCAGTGGGAATTAAAGAGCTCTGGTGTATGAAAAGTATTTCTGAGGCTTTAAGGTCATGAACAAATTTTGTAGCATGCATATCCAACTTCATGCCATTAATAAACTAATTGAATAGTTTGGGTCAGAAGGGATGTTTAAAGGACATCTAGTCCAGCCCTCCTGCTATGGGCGGGGACATCTTCAACTAGATCAGGGTGTTCAGAGCCTCATTCATGACCCTGAATGTTTCCAGGAATTGGGCATCTCCCAATCTCTCTGAGCAAACTGTTCCAGTGTTTCCTCACTCTCATTGTAAAAAAAAACAAACAAAAAGCTTCCTTATATCTAGCAGTAATCCCACCCTCTTTCACTTTAAAACCATTATACCTTGTCGTATCACAATAGGGCCTGCTTAAAAGCTTGTCCCCACCCTTTTTATTAAGCCCTTTCACGTATTGAAAGGCTGCAATAAGGTCACCCTGGAGCCTTCTCTTCTCCATTCTAAACAACCCCAGCTCTCTCAGCCTTTCCTCACACGTGAGGTTCCATCCCTCTGATCATTTTTGTGTCTCTCCTCTGGACTTGCTCCAGCAGGTCCACATCCTTCCAGTGCTTGGGACCGCATAGCTGGATACAGCACTCCAGGTGGGGTCTCACCAGAGCAGAGGGACACAATCACCTCCTTCAGCTGGCTGGTCCTGCTTCATTTGATGTAGTCTGGGATACCATTGGCTTTCTGGGCTCTGAACACGTTGCCAACTCACATCCAGCTTTTCATCCAGCAGCACCCCAAGTCCTTCTCACCAGGGCTGCTCTCAATCCCTTCATCCCCCAGCCTGTATTGATACTGGAGGTTGCTCCAACCCAGGTGCAGGACCATGCACTAGGCTTTGTTGAACCTCCAGGCTCCCACAGGCTCATTTCTTGAGCTTGTCCCTCTGGATGGCATCCTGTCCCTCAGATGTGCCAACTGCACTGCTCTGTTTGATGTTGGCAGAAGACAAAAATGGTAAAGCAGATGCCAAGGTGCTTTGCCTGAGCACACTCAGTGAAGTGCTCTATGTATGCCTCCCTGTGCGTGTTACTGAGTATCTCTGTAACAGTTCACTGATGCTCTCCTCATTTTCAGGCAGTCTGAGAAAAGACTGTTTTCCATCAGATAGGGAAGGTTAAGAAGTGAAAGGGTGGGAATTCTAACTAGGAATTAAAGCAGAGCAATGGGGAAAGCTGGAGTCAGGATTTTCAGAAGTGTGGGTTGCACATTCAGTGCACATCTCGAAATTCTTATCAGAATGATACCTACTCAGGCCAAAAAAACTGTAGGTGTTCCAAGCAGGGCATTCAAAGTTAAAGCTTGTCTTTTTGATCCTTTTAACTAATATCTAACTGTGCTTAATTCCATTTTGTGAAAGGTAATGTCAAGTCACCTTATGGAAGCCCTGGAAGGCATGTTTCATTATTTCATATTGTTCACCTGGATTGTGTGATCACAATATCCTTACATAAAAAAGTAGCAAAAAAGAGCAACAGAAAAAAAAAGGTCTTAAGGGTGGCATAGTATTATATTTAGTGTGGACTCCAAATAGTAGTTATTGAATATAAGAGTTACAGCATATTACAGTATTGCCTATGCCTGAAGTGGTGTGAGTAAATACACATAAAAATACTGTTTATGAAAACTGTCTGACATTTAATGTTTGTATTTTCTCTCTCTTCTGGTATTGTCTGTGTCTTCAATGTAATTTTTGTGTAGTAATACATAGTAATACATGTTTTGAAAACAAGATGTACTTTTTCAATCTAACCTATTAGATTAATTATTGAGAGCTTTATTTTCCTATTCCTGAATTTTCTATTGACATGTGAAACTATAGTTATAAAATCAACTTCAGAAACTGCTAGAGGCAGTGCAAGATGGAAGAATTTTTGTGGTGCACATAGTTCTGAATATAAGCAGAGTTCTGCCTATTTTGCAGAAGCTTTATAGTTTCTGACACTACTGAAAGCTCTTCTTGCAGTTGCATTCAAAAAGGTAAATATTAGCCTGTGCATTTCAAAATGTAGCTCTTGTGCTCTTGTCTTGATGCCTGTTGTCAGGAAGGTGTAGTCTTGGAGTTATGGTCCAACAGTAGACACAAGTTTAATTCTCTGTCCAAATTTAATTGCCTAAAATTTAGATGCCTGTGTTGAGCTGGTTACTCTTATATCTCCATTAAATTTACAGAAATAATTACCTCGAGAAGGCCATTCATCTCTTTCTAAGCTAGGTGTCCAAGATAAGAAAGATAAATTGCTGTGGTGATTGCAAATGGGGCAGTGACTCATTCTGATTCAAATATCCAGCCTACCCTCTGCAGTGAGGGTCATTGAATCTCATCAGAACTGTTCAGATGGCACTGGTTAGTTGCAGATTGCTTTTTCCTGTTTTTAACTGTCTAGATTTTATTTTTCCTTATATGTATTTTTTTAATATTTACATATTTGTGTATACATGCTGGAGGTGTCCAAAGAGTAGGAATGAGTCTGGTGAAGGATCTGAGGTAAAAGTCTTAAGAGTGGCTGAGAGAGCTGGGATTGTTTAGCCTGGAGAAGAGGAGGCTCAAGGGAGACTTTCCTGCTTTCAACAACTGCCTGAAAGGAGGTTGTAGCAAGGTGGGGGTCAGTCTCTTCTCCCAAACAATGAGTTGTAGGACAAGAGAAAAAACCTGAGTTTGTTCCCAGGGAAGGTTGAGGATATTAGGAAAAAATTCTTCAGAGAAAGGGTGATGACACTTGGAGTAGGCTGCCCAGGAAAGAGGTTGAGTCTCCATCTCTGGAGGTTTTTAAGAGATATGTAGATGTGGTACTCAGCAACATGTTTTAGTAGTGGACTTAGCAGTGTTTCATTAATAGTTGAACTCGATAATCTTAAAAGTCTTTTCCAACTGAAACAATTGTATAAATTTTTGTTTTTGGAGTGTGAGGTCTCTCCTTGTGTATTTGAAGCTCTGGAGTTTTGGATGAGTTCCTATTGTTTGTTTCACCTTTTGGTTCTGGAGGCCCAGTTCAGAGGGGCACTGGTAGTTCATAAAATGTGCCTTTTCATCTGAGCCATTTTTAAAGCAGTATTTGTTTTCTAGGTTGGTTAGCCATAGTTAAGATGGATGTATGATACAGTCTGGTGATTTAATTTTTTTACCATAGTGGACAGTATTAATTGGTTTTGCTTTTTAATTATGCTTTTAATTATAGCATCAAATGCAATATAACACTGTATATAAACTTAATGTGCTTTTCTGTGTGGCATTTCCTTGGAGGATGTGGAGGAAGATAACAGAGGGAGGACTGTGGTTTTGTGTATGTGATCTTTGTAGTATTTTTGAATGCAAGGTATAATAACTATGTTGCTTCAAATGTTTAGTTGTTGATTAAAAAATACTCCAAATTTGCTCATAAAAATCTCCACTTTTTGTCTCTGAATGCTTCCCACCTCAAATTCAATTTTCCCTGCAGTACTTTTGTGAGGCAGAGATGTTGTTATCGCTCTTTTATGGATGGCAGCTGTGGCAGAGGCTTTGCTTTTCCATTGTGAGTGGAGTGGGCAGGATGCCCATGTGAGCCAAGTGCCAGGTCCTGCCGGCACCAGGGCTCTGCCGTGCCACCTGACGGGCAGGTGCCTAATGCTGGAAGAGGCTGAGGGCTGCCAGGTGTCACACAGCACCCTGGCCTGCTGGAAGCTGCTGCTGTCTCACATGCTATTACTAGGTACCTCCATAGACAGCTCTTTAACTTGAGCACATGAAGATTTCAAGGTCCTTGTTCCTGGACTACCTTAATTTCTGGCATGTTTCTGTAATTTCTGAATACTCCAATTCCCTGGGGAAGCTAAAATCTTCAGTCTGAACTGCGATTTTTTGCACGACTTGTTGATTACTATAAGCTGGTAAATAAATTTCTTTTTAAATTAGAAAACTTTGAAAACTACAGCTATTTTTACAAAGAAAACAACATTTTTTACAAACATAGGCTCTTTTCATTTGTAAAAAGCATGTTAGCATTCTTTTATGTTTAGACTTAAAGCATGACAGCTTGCTTATTGAGTTTGTGTGGCAAGGTGTTGGTAGCAGGGGGCTTCAGGGCTGGCTTCTGTAAGAAGCTGCCAGAAGCTTCCCCCACGTGCACAGAGCCATTGTCAGCCGGCTCCAGCGCACACCCACTGCTGCCCGAGGCGGAGCCATTCAGTGGCAGTGGCAGCACCAGCGTTATCAGAGTTAAATAGGGGGGAAGAGTACTGTGCCAGAGCAAATACCAGCCAGAGAGGGCAGTGAGAATGCGTGACAGAAACAGCTCCCTAAGGTAGATGCACATCAACACAGATGCGGTTATTCTCAATCAGCAGCTAAACTTTTTAAGATCTGTTGGATGGGGGAGTAAGAGGTGCTGGGAAAGGGAATCCAATAGGCAAAGGGAGGAAGAGGTGGAAGCAGGGACACTCTTTCCTTGAAGATCATGCCTGAGATTTTTAAGGTGTCTTACTTGATTTATGACAAAGGTTTTTCTTGGTGTCTGGCAGTTTTGCTTATTTATTGTTGGAATTCCTTCTGTGATGTGCTAGCTTAGTTTTGTCTAGGACATTTTTCTCCATACGTTGAGCCTCTCAGATGTGACTACTCCTATGCTTAGTGTGTTTTGGCTTTTTATGGATTGATAAATCTTCATGAATGCTGCATCTGTGGGTAAAATTGGGATACTCTGCTTTGCCATAGCATGAGGTTATCTTCTACTTAGCAGAAGGAAATGAATGTTAGTATACAGCTGCATATCTCCAGCAATGCAAAGCTGTTGAAGTATGCTGAAAATGAATTTGCATTTAGTTTATACCCTTGCTGTTTTAGTAGGATGAGAATCAAAACAGACCTTTGCTCTAGCACAGCTTGGACTAACAAGTGAGCATTTTTCTTAATGGGTTGCAACAGGCTGGTTAGAACCAGCATATTTCATAAATCTTGATTAAAAAGCTTGACAAATGTATTTAAGAAGGTTGTGAAGCCCCTGTACTTCCAGTTAAAAGCAGGCACCTCCTGGAAGTTTGCTGGGACTAGGATTGGGGAAATGGTGCTGAATTGCCTAACAAGCTTAGTGTTTGTACAAGCTAAAGTATTTTTATTGCAGAAATATATTGCTTTGTTTAATGAAGGAAAGGAATGGATTTACCTTTTGAGGCTAAAGGTGGTTGTAGCTGCTTGAACTACCTGCAAGCTGCTCTTTTGATGGCAAAAGCATACCATGTCTCTATAGAAAGGATTGTGACTGCCATTGAGAGGTTCCAGATAATCTTTGCCCTGAATTTCACTGCTACAGATAGACAGTTTCCTTTTTTTTTCCTGAGAAAGATATATTCATTCTTCTCTATTGTACTGGTACAGTCACCTGAATTAGTCATAGCAAAAATTTTGCTGTAAGATGCTGCCAACAGCTACTTGGCTGCCATCCCACAACAAGAACAGACCGCATCCAAGTTCTGATGCCAAATCATGCGTAGGTTAACCTTTGTAACCCATCTCAAATCAACACGTGCTGTCTCCGGGGAATAAATCTGGTCTATTTATAGGAATACTCTGCCTGTATTCAATAGCTTGCATGCAAACTATGCAATTAAAGCCTCTAGCAGTTGTTGCTGAGAGGCTTCCCCACTGTGAGGCAATGTCTGTGAGAAACTACCCTTGTAGAAAGTAAATCCTTTTTTCACCTTAAGATTCTGCATGATTGAGCCATTGAATATGGAAGTATCAGTAAGGTGTCTGTCGCTGAAATAGTGTCATGTGCAGGAACAAGTTATGGTTCCTGTCTGTTCACTTTCATCTGGCACGTGACATGAATGGTAACACATAAATGAAAGATGTCATGACCTGTGATCAGGGACGTCATGCAAGGAGAGGACTGTAAACACTGGAACTGTAAGCTGACTTCAGATGCTATACTTGAGTGCCAGCACTTAACACAGAGTAAAGCTCCAGCCATTAGCAATTAGCACAGAGGGAAGGTTTAAACTGTGGGCCTGACTTAGCCTGCTAGCTGCTGCTCAGAGCAGCAGTAAGGCCTATGAGAGAGACAGGTTTTCCCAAAATATTAGTCTGTGAAACTGTGAGAAAGAATTTAAACAATCTTTTGCACCTGCTGTTTTCCCAACTTGTGTACAAGATGTTTACAAAGAGGTGTTGTTTCTAATTAGCCAATGATGGTGATGGGGTGTTAATCAAAAGACTAATCATGTCCAGGTATGTCGTAACTGTCTATAAAAATGGTGTGTTTTGTTTAATAAAGTAGAGAGTAGCCTTCTGAAACTTGGAGTCTGTGTCATTCGTTGCCGCTGTCCCTAATACAACAGCGACATTAAACGACCGGTGTTCTCCAAAATCTTGAACAGTAGGACAAATCTTCTGAGGCAAATCTTGGTGAATATTTTATGTTGTGATTTTGGTTTTTTCCCCTCTGTAAACTTACATTAATTAGGGGTGAGAAATATGCTTTTCTTTGCAGAAGGTAATTCTTTATGTCCCCTTATATTAAAGAGGCATCACAGGGAACAGGTTAAGACAGGAGTCTTAGTCTATGAAGTACTCTTCCTTTCTCATTTTGTGTCTTTGGTCTATTCATCTGCATTATCTCCATCCAGAATAAGGTTAAAATTATGTGCCTGTAGTTGGGTAACAAGATTACTTCCAAAATGCCTGCTTTTTACTTTATGTAAAATTGAATGATTCACACTTCACACTTCTGTAAATGTGGCACCAGAAGAACACTGTGAGAAAAGATTAGTGGGCCTCAGCTATTGTTACTGCTCTTTTAGATTTTTCCCTATAAAAATGAGAATCCTAAAACACTGAGACTAACATGGTGTTTGTAAACAGTTTAATAATTTTCAGTGTTTTTATAGACAAACACAATAGGATGACAAGCAACCACAAACAGAAATTTAGAAAACAAGGCATGTCAAGTTGTGACAGGGAAAAAGCCAATGCTGTCTTGTTTATTTAATGAAGCTTTGGTTTTTTTTTTGTTTGCGTTTTTTTTTGTTTGTTTTTTTTTTTTTTTTGGTACTTAAGAGAAAATGTAGTTTATATACAGCAGACACAGTTGCTTGTGAGATGGGGGATTACTTACAGTATGAGACAATGTCTAACCTGAAGGGTTGCAAGCACTTCAGCAGCAAGTCTTTGGAATTTAAAATTAACTTGGAAAAGGGTCTGGAATAGAAGAAAAACAAATGTATTTCAGTAGACTTACTGCAGATATTTTTGTGGGTGTAGGTAGGAGTATTCATCTGCATATCATAAGGGTTCATGAGAAGCAGTTCTGCAGGAAAATATTTTGAGGGTTTTTTTTAATATTTTGTAATATACCTAGAAAGTAGGATGAAGTATCATGCTGTTGAATAGGGCGTAATTGTTGTTAATTATGATGTTTGTAAGATACCTGAAAAGGTTCTTTCAGCTTGGTCAGTGCTGCAAGTGTCCAGTTTGGGTGCAGCACTGCATGAAAGCTGTGTGGGTAGGGAGAAGGCAAGAAAAAGAAGTCTAAGTAGAGAACTAGAAAACAACATGACCTTCTAGGGAAAGACTAAAAGATATGGACATGTTTAGTTGAAAAAGAGAAGCCTAAGAAATTCAAGTCTTCAAATGTTTAAAAACTATAATCTCTTCTCATAGATGTCTGTAAGACTTGAAGGGCAGTAATGCTTAAGGTGTGGCCCAGGAACATACACCTGATTTCTGCACCTCATTCTGCATTATCTTCTACAAAGTACCTTTGGATAAATTTATTCTGCTTGTATAATTAATGGGTGTCTCATTCTGAAAATAAAAATAGTGTTGAGTAGATTAATTGCTAGATGACTTCAAGGCTAAACATAAATTCTGTATCTAAGAGCATAATAATACTGCAGTGACATGGAGAATGGTCTGCTTTCAGGGAAGTGTATTTGTGTTGTGGATCTTGTCTCTGAGAACATTGTGAACTAGCCACTTGAAAGCTGTCAGGTCATATCTTGGTCATAAAGCCCTGGCATCTTACATGCCTTTTTGTATATTATTATATAAGATCAGCTTTTTTTTTTTTTTTTCTGCAGTGTTGCAGTGTAAGAATAAGGACTGTGTAGACTCATGGGGAAGAGGAAGATAGAAAAGGGAAAGAATTAGAAATGAAAAACAGTGATTAACTCATGGATGTGTTTATGTTGGAGCTGCTTTTCCTTTGTCTGAATTTCGATTTGGTTAATGGAATTTACTCTTTCCTGCCATGCTTTTATGTTTCAAATTTTTAAATGTTTCCTTTTGTTTTGGCAGAGAACTAACTGTTGTCTTATGGTAGACTTGGCTTTTCTATGCAGTGGAATGCCAGAAGCATCACAGCCTCACTTTGTACCTTGTAATAATAATTTAGCATAAACACTATAATTGCTGTATTTACCTTCATTTTATAAGCTGGAAAAACATAGTTATAAATTACATGAATTTAGAAGGCAGTAACATCAGCTTGAGTGCAGGAGGAAAAGAGAAACAGTACTAAATTCATTAAAATATGAAATAACCAAGGTGTTTCTGGAACGATGTATTGACAAATTTGTGCTTATGAAGATGCAACCCAGAATCTGACAGTAAGATAATGACTTAATTGTATGGTTTTATGCCCAATCAAGAGGATTTTTTGGCAATTTTTGTGTCATAAGGCTACTGCTGGTAATACTTAATTACTCGATAGCCGTACTAGCATGTTTCTCTGCATCCTAATTCTAATCTTGCCCTTTTTTGTGCCTGCCTTGGGTAAGAGAATGATTTCTGTGCATGACGGACTTCTATCTGGTCAAGTTTTTCAGTCCTGACATCTAATTAGAGACATCAGAGATGGTGATGCTCAGGGTGCTGTGTCATCCAACTGCAGACTTCTGTCAT
Organism: Nicator chloris; assembly: GCA_013400495.1. NCBI lineage: Eukaryota > Metazoa > Chordata > Aves > Passeriformes > Pycnonotidae > Nicator > Nicator chloris. The sequence continues at coordinate 20,406 of WAAE01020034.1, forward strand.
TTGGTTAATTAAGTGGTAGTGGGAACTTAACTTGGGATGACTGATGGTGTTGGTAGTCTGCAATGAATTGCTGTGTTCCTGCCAGGGACTGAGCAAAGTCACCTTAAAAGATCCAGCTAACTGAAATCTCCAAATATTAATTGCAAAATTGCATTCAGATTCTTAAAAGCGGTTTTTTTAATACTTACAACTTGTAATTGGAACTCTTGGGAGAGAAGAGAACAAATCAATATTGGTAACAGAAAGACTCAATTTCCTACATTTATCTGTGTGATAGTTTCTTACAGATCTGGTTTAGTGTTGGAGGCATTACTGGTTCTCAACACCTTCCCAATTCATTCATTAGTTGATCAAAATACGTGCTAAGTTGCTGTACAGTAAATCACCACTTCATTGTTTCTCTTGTGTATGCTGAGAGCTGGTCTTAGTTAATTCTTATCTGGCTTTTTATAAGAAGCTGAGGACTCTAATCTGTATAATCAGCTTGGTTACACAGGCCACACAGGTATCAGCTTTTGCTGTTTAGGGTTAGTGAGCTGAGACATTACACTAGAAAAGAATTGTAATATTTGAAAGCCTATGCATTGAACCTATGCTGAAGCAGCAGTGCAAACAGCAACATTTCATGCTCTCAGAAGGATGGAAGGCTTACGACACAGAGTGTTAAATGTGTTCTGAACTGGGATTTTGTATCTTTGTCTCTCTTTACTGGTATTAGCTACAGACTTTACATTTCTCTTGTACTTAAATGTAGAATGTATATGTTAATTAGGTTATTTGCTAAAGGATTGCCAATTCAATTTATAGAAGCTTAACAGCTTTTGATCAAAGGTATGAAAAAGCATACAAACAAAACACTGACCAGAAAGGCCAACAACATAATCTATGAAATTGTGCCAGAATTCCAGTAGATTTTAAACTAGTGGAAATAAAAATAAATGTATGTATATAAAGGCAGCATGGAAGTAAGAATAAAGTGTGTTAACCAAGGGCAGCATAACTTAAGGATTTTTAAAACAGCCCATCTTTGTATCTTAAAATGTAATATGTTAATATGTAATATGTTCAAGAGTTGCACATTGCATCGAGTTCTTGAAATAACAGAAAGTTTGATTCTAAGAAATCTCTGAAATTCCTAATTAAAGCTTGTGCTCCAAGAAGGGCTCTAGATTAGATCAGCTGTAGCTTTGCTTAGCTCTATCTTGGAAGAAGTCTGTAGATGGAGGTTCTGCAACTAGTCAGAAGAATCTGTGCTGCACAGTGTGACCTTTGGTGGAAGTCGGTGTTAAAAATTAAGCAACTTGAAATTTTGTAATAGAAAGTTGCATGCAGCAACACTGTTATTTAGTAATTATTTGATTTGCTTTGTTTTATAATGTTGTGTCTTGTATTATTTTCAAAACAGATCCTAGTATTCCTTGTGATGTGGACTCCTACTGAGTCATGACTTACTGTCCAGAATGACTACATATTTTTCATTAATGATAACTCAATTAGAGCTCAGGATTGTGCACATTGCGTGAGGTTTTTTTTCTTCTCATTGTGTAATGCTTTGTGTTTATTAATGTTGAAATTCACCTGACAGCTTATCCTATGGTCACAGAGAGCAGTAAGCTATAGATTTTGGTGTCATCTAGAACTCTGTAATCATCACCAATTACCACCTTGCTATTCAGTCCTTTGCCTTAAAATTTGTGGTATTCTGTGCAAACCAGAGGATTATATCCAGTATTAACTAATCCTCTAGAAGAGAGATCGTTATGCTCATACCCTTCCTTTCCCGTATTTTAGTATGTGAGAAAGAATTCTTCTTTCTTCTTGTGCCTTAATTCATTTTCTTAAGGAAAATGGTGAAGGGTCTTGCCAAAGCTATTTCAACAAGTCTTTCTACCCTCTTCTCCTTGCATCCTTCTGCTCTCCACTCATTCCGTTCATCTTTCAGAGAAGTCTAACAGCTGTGGGTGGAACATCATCCATCTGCCAGAAATATTGTCTTCCCCCTAAAGCTCACAAGGTTCTCACAAGGCTACAAATTCTAGTCTTTGTTATAGCTTATATTAGTTTGCTCATATGGGTCTATGTAAAGCCTAGGATTTCATGTGATCACCATGTCTGATGTTTTACTGTTTTCCATTCTTCTGGTAGAGGTGCTCATTTAAAACATGTTGGCAGTTCTGGATTTTGGCTCCTGTAGAGCTGTTGGGTAAATACTTGCTGATCCCAGTGGGGTTTGCTGTCACTGCTGTATATGTTCTAAGGCTTTTTATATTGTAATATCAGTTTGAGAAACTTGCTTAGATATCTATTTGAACAAGAACTTTAGTTTGGAGAACTTCCAAATCTCTGTAGAGATTTGGTTTAGAAAGAATAAAAAAAACAAAACCAACCAAAA